>JAOTQR010106941.1:0-24373 GCA_025774065.1 Solanum ossicruentum | reverse complement strand
GGGGAGACTGCCTTGTTAGGTTCAAATTTAGTTACGGAGGCCATGGAGAAGGTGAGGGAGATTAGACAAAAATTGAAAACCACTCATAGTCAACAAACTCCTATGCCGATGTGAGAACAACAGATCTTGAATTCAAAGTTGGTGAATGGGTCTATTTGAAGGTCTCACCCATGAAGTGGATAGTCCGGTTTAGCAAAAAGGGTAAGTTGAGCCATAGATTTATGGGTCCCTATAGAGTGTAAAGGAGGATTATTATGGTGGCCTATGAGTTGGAGTTACCCAATGACATGCATATGGTACATCCATTCTTTCATGTGTAGATGCTAATGAAATGTGTTGGTGATCCTAGTACTATTGTGCCTCTAGATGTTGTGGGTGTCGTTGAAGACAATTTGAATGATGAGGAGGTTCCGTTAAAAATCTTGGATAGGCAAGTGAAGAGGTGAAGGAACAAGGAGGTAGCCTCTGTCAAGTTTCTTTAGAGAAACCAACTAGTTGAAAGTTCCATATGGGAAAGAGTCGGACATGCTAAAGCGATATCCATATCTCTTCCACTCTACTCAAGCCTAAGGTACTAATTTAAGTTTCCCTATGTGATTTCAAGTCTTAACTTTTGGCTCTTATGTCATTGCATGCACTCATCTTTATATTGATAAGTTTTATGGTGATTTTGATATTCATGTTGAGACTTTTTGAAAATAATGTTTACATGCATTTGTTGCATCCATGTTAGGTAAATATCTTCATGATACCTTCCTTGTGTACGTTTCTTAGACATTCGGGGATGAATGTTCCTAGGGGGAAGATATTGTGACACCCCGTAACTCCTTGCTCTTATGTATCCATGTTTCAAGATTTATTTGTGTAGGTGGGGAGTGTATTAGGTTAACAGGAGACTTTTAGTACTTAGACGATTTCAAAATTTCTCTACGAGTTGAGGTTTGGGTGTTGGATCATGCAAGGGTTAATTTTAAATGAACATAACTTTTCCCACACTAGGAAATGGATAGAGCACAATATGTCAAATGAAAGCCCTTTGAGTTACCTTTCCAGTGCACTTGGCTTCAGCTCATTTCGAGTTCGGATGAAGGAGTTATGACCATTTTTGTGAGACCCTCCTGTGCAGTGAAACAACAGGGGCAGCTTGACGGGCATTGTGGTGTTTGACGGGCCATCTAGGCAATATTAAGGCCATCTTTGGCCTAAGACATGGGGCACTACCAGTGGCATGGATCCTGTGGCTTGCCACTTACCGTGGGGTTGGTTTTCGAGTGTGTGCAAGTGAGGAAGGTGAGCATGGAAGGGAAGTTTTTGACTAAGTATGGTGCCACAGGCACCGTTGATGGGTCATGCCTGGTTAGATGGCTCATGAGCCTTTGGTGAGGGGTAACATGCAACATATTTTCTCTAAGTGTATTTGGAAGGATCACTACACAGACCGTGTAACACCACACAGCCATGAAAGTGGCCCGTCAAAGTGGCGATGATGATAACTTTTTCCCAAGTGTTCTAATTCTTTTTGTAGACTATGTATCATCTCACGGGCACTAAAAATGACCCATGGAGTGCCACACAGCCAGTGTAACCTCAAGTGAGATGGTATTTTGCCAATTTTTCCTCCATTTCACTAATGACATTTGCATAAATTTTATTTATCCTAATGATCTTTTTGGACTTCTAATGATATCTTAACCTCCCCAAAAGACCTAAACCCTATTTCAAAGGATCAAAGTCATTAATCTCATCACAAATACACTCTAAAATTCTCTCAATAACCTCCATCAAAACTCCAACACAAATTCAAGGAAACTCAAGAATAAGGTTGGATTTCAAGACTCTATTCCAAGCTCCCATTCTTTCCCAACCCAAATTGAAGAAACTCAAAGTCTAAGGTATGTGTGTTTCAACCATTGGATCCTTTCACCCATCATTCCCAAGCTTCCTTTTTAACTCAATCACATGTTTCTAAGTTTATTTTACTTATGGATCTTCAATTATGAACTTGACTGTGAACTATGTTTTGGTGTTGTAAAACTGTGATTGCTTAAGCATGTTTTGAGCTCTGAAGCTTAGATCTATCTTGTGATTTGATAAGGGGTTTCAATGTATGTTACATGAGAGTATTATAAAGTGTTGTTGGGGGTTTTACATTCAATTTTTTGGCATGATTTCACTCTTGACTTGCATAGTTTTACACTAGCAATACACCCCCACCAAGTGTTTGATAAAATATTCTATTGGAGCATCTTGAGTTGTTGATGGCCTAATGCTTGACATACGAGTTAAGCTACTTTATGATGATGAAAGGATGTTATGTATGTGTTGATTGCATGAGAAGCACATATTGTATTGTGAGATGACCATAGCCAATTGAAGGGTGATGCCTTAATCACCTTGGTTGGGGGTGCTAAGCCATCAATTAATTTAGGAGTTGATACCTCAATCATTATGGATAGGAGTTGTAAGCCATCAACGAATTGAGGGGTTGATACCTCAATCATCTCGGATGGGGATGGTAATTCATCAACTAATTGAGGGGTTGATTCCTCAATCACTACTAAGGGTTGGTCTACCTTAGATTCCAAGTACTAAGTTACTTGCTCTATGATGATGGTCTATTCTTACTAATGTAATATGTTCCATATATAAGCATGTTTACTTCAAGTATCATCTATGCATGCCATATTGTTATACGTACACCTATTGCCTAATTGTGAGTTTTGATTATGATGCCTATCTATTGTTGCATGGCATCATACATACTTAGTACATTCAAAACATACTAGCGCATACTCTATGCCTACATGATGTTACCATGTAGGAATCGGAGCCCCACTTGACCATCGTTTTCCTCCATGTGGCTACGGTGATATCTCTCAAAGTAAGTTCGTGAGACCTCAACTTTGAGGAAATACTTTTCTTTATTTATGCTATGTATAGACTCTTTTTTTATTATTGTATGGTTTGACTATGATGGTGAGCCTGGTTTCTTGTCTTGGACACCACTAAGTTCTATGCTTAGAGGTATTGTTGGATAAGTTATGTAATGATGCTATGAGCCTTGACTCTTTTTAATCTCTGATGTTTTTACGATATAAAAGGTGTCCTTAGCCCCATGTTCCATTTTTACTATCTCTTATTATTGTTTTATTGCTTCCGCGATGAAGGATGTGTAATGATAAGTTAAAACGCTCGATCGGGGTCCCTTCAGGTTCCCCATTAGCTAGTTGTGTCACGTCTAGGCCCTAGGCTTAGGTCGTGACAAACTTAAAAATGCACAAAAATTTAAACTATTGGTATTCCCTGCTATTACTTGCAAGGAACTGTGTGGGGGAGCAATGGAGAAATGAGGTTATCTATTGTGTCAATGTAGAAAAGGATAATAACAAACATTTTACAGTCACACTTTTCCATGTATGCTTCACAAGTTGATGGAAACACCATCACCTATTGAAATGAAGAGCTATCAAGAAGAATGTCTTAAAGGAACAAATATATATGTGTGTATGAAATCCCAGTATGATGATTTACCTCTTCAAGAGTGAAATATCATAATAAAGCTTTAGCTATTTCTACACTGTTAGCATGAGCAATAGCCTGATGTCCTGCTCTTTCTCCAACTGATCCATGTGGTTCAATTAGCATGAGGAATCTATATTTACTTTCTGGCATCACTTCAAAGGTAATTTAGGAGAACTTTCAGTTAAGTTAATGATAGGTTGGAGGTTTGGAGACACGTCTTCGAAATCCAATGGGTTCAACTTGAGCAGGAACAAAACAAAATAATTGGAGTGCAAATTCAATGTTACGAGGGATGAAGCAGAGATTGATGCGAGGCTTGCCAGCCATCCTATCCCCAAGAGAGAAAACATTAAATATCTTGGGTCCATCATCTAGAGTATTGGTGATATCGATGAAGATGTCACACACCTTATTGCAGCAGCATTGACGAAATAGAGGCTTGCCTTAGCAATATTGTGTGATAAGAAGATATCACCTGAATGCAAAGGTGAGTTTTACATGATGTTGAATAGATCATCTTTCTTGTATAGAGTGGAGTGTTGGCCAATAAAGAACTCACATTTTCAAAAGATGCAGGTTGCAGAGATGAGGATGTAGAGATAGATGTGTCAATATATAAAGAGTGACAATATTTGAAATGAGACCATTCTGGAGAATCTAGAATTGACCCCTGTGGCTGACAAGATGAGTGAAGCACGACTGTGATGGTTTGGACATGTGCAGAAAAGAAGTATTGATGCCCCTTTTAAGAGGTGCGAGAAGGTTTGATTTAGAACTACAATGAGGAGTAGAGGTAGAACAAAGAAGTATTGAGGGGATGGTGATTAGATAAGATATGGAAAAACTTGATCTCACCGAGGACATGACTTTGGATAGGAATGAGTGGAGCTCACGAATTAGAGTAGCAGGCTAATTGGTTAGTAGAGTTAGGTTGATGGCAGGTCATAGGGTGTAATAGGGTAGTAGGTTTTGTCGTGTCCTTATTTCATGTGTTATTATTATCTATCTTATATGTATTAAATTTATTGTATTTACATAATATCATATGATTTTTGTTATTAGTCACTCTTTCTATTCCTTCTTCTTTTCCCTTCCATTTTAACATATCCAGTTTATTCTGCTTATGGGTTTTTGAGATGACGGTTCCCAGAAAACAACCTCTCCACTTCTATGAGGTGTCCGTAAGGTTTTCGTACATTCTACCCTTCCTAGATCTCACTTGTGGGATTCCACTAGGTATGTATTATTGTTGTTGTTGTTGCTAAGCCCTTAGTAGCCTAAGAGGCCATTAAAATCAATAGAAAAAGGTGTTGTATAAAAGATGTGGGATAGTTAGATGGAGATTTGATGAAGGAAGTCGTATCGTAGTTGTTGATATAGATATGTTAAAGATAAAAATTGGGTGTGGTGTGCCATATGCAGATGGGAATGATAAAAGGGTTGAAAGCAGGAAATTTTAGTTAAAGAGAACTCCTCACTGTACGTAGGCAGGTTAAAGATTCTCTTATAGTTGACAGTTGGCGAAGGAAAAGTGGTAATAGTCACTGATAAACTTATAAAGTTGTCAACTGATGGAGTAACTTGGAGGCCGGGTTCTGCTGGTTGTGATATTCATGGATGTCTAGCATTCATGGTACGTAATCAAAGGAAAACTACACAAAAAAACAACATACTAGCAGGTAAAAGTTATGCATAGAAAAAAAACACTAAGAATATGGGGCCAATTGATTCTAGGTGTAGATGGGAGTATGCAGCTCCATTAAAGAGAATTAAAAAGATCACAACAATATTTTCATGAGGAACAAGACATATATTAGATCTCTTTACTTGTATCTAACCACTCTAAACATGCTCATAATACGCAGACCTAAAAGGATTATTTTTGATAGTCTATCGACTCAAGAAGAAATGATGAAAGTCGAATAGGTACATCATGAAATTAGTAAAAAGCATACAATTGATGCTATATCTTTTGCTGATAATTATTCATAGTTCTTCTTTCAAAATTGGCTTGAATCAGATACCTATAAGACTCTACCAAGCCAAATGTAAAAATTTTAGGTTATTAATATTGTTATTGTTGTTTTTTGCTTTTTAATTTCTCATATAGTTATGTGAGCATACACTTCATAGAGTTTTCACTATTAAAATGTATTCTATTAATATATTGCTGAATCTCCCAAAGAGACCTTCGAAGTAGCAATCGTTAACTTCATTTGTCCAATGAATATCATTTTATTGGAGAAACAAAGATTGAGGTTACGAAAGATACATTAAACCTTTACGAAAAACACTAATGTTTCTCTTCAACTTGTCCATATATTTTAGGTAGAAATGTAAATAATCACTTACACAAATACAGTACCTATTTTGTACTTCGAAATCAACAGTGCACAAACTTAAGTAAAGAAATGGAGGGTTTCACCTAACAGTACAAGATGATGTTTAATGACATACCTGGATGATCAAAGGGATTCAGAGTAGTGTTGTGGGAAGATTCAAAGGCAGTGGGTGAGAACCGATCAAGAGTGGTCAAATCTGAAATTTCACAAAAGGAAGTATTGAGAGTAAATCAGAGTTGTCAATGGAGCTACAGGAAAAGAAACAAAGTCAAATTACTATAATAATAGAGCAGTAATTCTATCGGAAGAACTTGTCCCACTTAAAGCAACAAGAAAAACAACAGAAATGAGTTAGCAAAATGCAGGGTGTTGAGTGATTTATCATTAAAAATTAGCTCATGAGTCGTCATGAAGTGCAAGCTTAGTAACTTTTAAAGTATTGAAGATATTGTTACTAAATTCATGTATGAATTCATACCCATTAAACTATCCTATAAAATTATATTAAATAGAATTAGGACATGCAAATACATATATAGGTTCCTTGATCATAATTACCAGAAAATTTATAGAAAGAGTGAACTTATTTACATATGTGAATCAGAAACGAAGCATTCATTTTGTGGTTTAGATTAACAGATTTGGCATCTATACTGAGTATATATTAGTATTCACCAATATCTTGCTTCCTGAATTATGAACATATTCAATATGGATCCTACAACTCCCTTTCCCAATTGCTTTCATTAAAGACATTTGCTCCTAAAGTGCAAAAAGATCATGTATATGCTACCTTCCCTTTAGATGTGCTCGACCTTAAGAAGATGTTAGACAAATACTTTAAAATGTCTTCAGAGATTTTGTTTTCTATGCTTTCAGCTTCCAATTCCCATTCATCTAAATAGTTCTCTTGTGCTTATTACACAATCCTGCACTCAATAGATAGAAGTATAATAAGATCAATTTGCACGTGAAGCTTAAAATGTCAAATTTCTTATTAGTTGCCTAAAGGTACACACCTGATGCCTAACATCTGCTATTTTGCTGATTGATTTAGGGCTTGTCTTTATTGAGTTGACTTGTTTCTTTAGAGATAACTTATCCTTAGTACAAGTATCAAGCGAGTGATTCTTATTTTCTAAGCTATCTATCAATAAGCCATTGCGATTTTTCATAACAACCTATCTACACTGATTCTTGTAAATAAGTTTCTACATAAAGCACTCCTATCTATAGCAAGAGAAGACTGTGACACAGATGTTCCAAGATTGACTTCACTCATGGAAAATGATCTTGAATGCCTTCACTTAGGAACTTTACAAATGTTACTAAAGAAAACGTAGAGCAACTGGAAAAGAGACATACTCACAAAAACATATCCCTTAAACACCACTAATAAATCAGTTCTTAGTGTTTTCACTGGCTTATGGAAGTGTCAACCGATACATAAAGGGATAAGATAAAGAAGCAGGGGGAGGGGAGGATCTAAAGCAGTAAAAGCCTGATTGTCTTAGATGATAAGCACCAAGTATTGAAAAGGATTTACCTAAGTTGGTTGTACTATGCAACTTGACCAATAAATAGATACCGAAAAAAGAAGTATTACCCCATAAGTCAAATTCTTAAACAACAGAGACTTGCTAGTTTTTTACATGCCTCGTATGTTTTTTGTTTATGAGTCTCGTCTCCATCGATCATAACATAATTTCAATATGCGGAAAAGAGACAAAACCTATGAGGGAAAAATAAGTCACAAAATCAGTAAGATGCAAATAGAAATTCAGCATACGAATATTTGTCGGAGAGTAAGTCAAAAAATACACGCACGGAAAGGGAAGGAAGAAGCAACGTTAATTTTCAAATTATGTCAAAGCAATCATCAGATCAAATACTGAGAAAGGCATGAGAGAATCAGGAATTAGCGTAGGAATATATATGGGAGAGTAAATACAAAAATTGCAGGTATGGAAATGGAAGGATGAAGTAGAGGAGGAGGAGGATCAACTTGGGCATTGGTTCTCAGATGGTAATATCATGTAGGCAAGAGTATGGTGTTAGTATGTTTGAATGTACTAAGTATGTAGGATCCAATGCAACAAGAATTAGGCATCACAGCCAAAATCTGTAACAATAGGCAATAGGCATAATATAATGATATGGCATGTATGATCAATGCATAAGTAAACATGTTTAAGTAGCTCATGCTCATATAGGATATCATATGTATAGAAGAGATCAAGCTAGATTTTCAAGGAACAGACCACTTGGTGGTTGATGATGGTATCACCCCATCACCTTGGCGGTGTGGTATAAACTCCTCACATGGTTGATGATAATCACACCTTATCACCATGGTGGCGAAGTACAAACCTCTCACATGGTTGATGAGTAAACTCCCCCCCCATTGGTTACCTGAGCTTTTGCCCCCCAGGATCAAATATGGTCTCATGCAACACATTATATAAGGTATATCATATGCATAAACTCATTTATCATCATATAGTCATTCATATCATATCTCATGTGTTGAACCTTCGATTCCTTAAGAAACCACATCCGAAAATTTTATCAAACACTTAGAGGGTATATAATGCTAGTATAAAACTATGAAATATAGAGATGAAATCATGCAAGAAATCTCATTATAAAACTTTCAATCAATAACTTGCAACACCCTCAAGTAATATACATCAAAATGCCTCCTCAAATCTTACAATAGATCAAATGTTTATAGCTCAAAACATGGCAAAAGAGTCACAACTTCATATAGCTTTAACATAGTGTGCAGTGAATTTCATAAAAAGCAAGACACATTTGTAAATCAACTTTAAATTATGTAATTTGAGAAAAAGAAGGCTTGGATATCGTGGGTGAAAGGAACCAATGAAAGAAATCCACATAACTTATCTTGGAGTGGAGCTTAGTGAAGATTGAAAATGGACAGTTGAAGCTTGAAGGAAAACGTTGATGGAAAACCTTATTTATGGATGATGGTTTGAGACTTGAATTTGGGGAGTGAAAATATGGCTAAGTGTTTGACTGAGCATTAGGAAATGTTTAGGATAATATGAGAATGAAATAAGGTGAAGTATAGGTAAAAACACATTTGGGAACACTTAGGCCCAAGACTTAGAATTCTTGGACCGAACTAAAAAATAACAGGCACCATTTTACATAGAGGCACGTCGCATAGGGGTCGCAGATTCCTCTCTGAAATTCGCACCTTAAAAAATTATAATTGCTAATCTTTCGCTCTTAAATCGTGGTTCAACCCTGCCTCTCCTAATTTTGACCCCCTGAACAAGAAAATGGAGTTGGATTTTCGAAATAACGAACATACTTTGAGATATATAGAATTTAAAATTCTAGGCATTCCGAGGCCCATTTATAGAATTTAAAATTCTAGGCATTCCGAGGTACATTTTTGGGCACTTTTTGGTGTCGTTTCAATATCTCCCCCTTGGGAACATTCATCCCCAAAAGTAAAAGAGACATACAACAGAAGAATGATCATACACAAACCATTCCCAACTAAAATGCAACATTACATTTAAAACATCATTTTCAAAATCTCCACATAAGTGTAAAATCATCATAAACTTACCAACTTAAACATGAATGCATATGAATGACATTGGGGTTGAAATACTAGACTTGAAAACACATAGGGGACCTAGAATTTTTACCTTAGGCTTGAGTGGAGTGGAAAAGATAAGGATACCACTTTTACATGTCCATTTCAGTCTTCCAAGTAGCACTCTCGATTTGTTGGTTCCTCCAAAGGACCATGGATGCCACCTCCTTGTTCCTCAATATCATTACTTGCCTATCAAAAATCTGAAATGGAACCTCCTCATAGGTCAAGATATCCTTAACAACACCCACAACATCAAGAGGCACAAAAGCATTAGGATCACCAACACATTTTCTCAACATAGAGCCATAGAACACCAGATGAACCAAATTCATTTCACTAGGCAACTTCAATTCATAAGCTACCCTGCCAACCCACCTAAAGACGTCATAAGTACCAAAATATCTTGGACTTAACTTCCCTCTTTTACCAAAACAAACCACACCTGTAATTGGAGAAATTTTCAAATAAACCCACTCACCCACTTTGAATTCAAGGTCTCTTCGTCTAACATCGGCATAGGATTTTTGATGACTTTGGGCAATCTTCAACCTTTCCCTAATCATCCTAAACTTATCCATAACTAGATCTAATCCCAATAAAGCGGCCTCTCCAACCACAAACCAACTAACGTGTGATCTACAACGTCTCCCATAAAGAGCCTCAAAAGGAGTCATACTTATGCTAGAGTGATAGCTATTGTTGTAGGCAAACTAAATCAAAGGAATATGGTCATCCCAACTACCCTTCAACTCCAATACACAAGCCCTTAGCATATCTTTAAGGGTTTGAATGGTTCTTTTGGCTGGTCCATCCATTTGAAGGTGGAAGGCCATACTAAGATGAAATTTTATACCAAGACTCCTTTGAAAAGACCTCAAAAAGTATGAAGTGAATTCTGCAGCACAATCCGATATGATAGACAAAGGAACCCCATGCATCCTTACTAACTCATGGATTTAAAACCTTGAATACTATTTAGCACTATATGTGGTCGTAACCTGTAGAAAGTGAGTCTATTTCATTATCCTATCAACTACCACCCAAATGGAATCAAAACCTTTTCTAGTATTGGGCATCCCAACCATAAAATCCATATTAATCACCTCCCATATCCAAGTGGGAATCCCTATGTCTTGGGTTATGCCACCCGGCATTTGATGTTCGTGATTGACTTATTGACAACTTTGTCAACCATAAACGAATTTGGTCATATCCCTCTTCATGCCTCCCCACCAATACACGTCCCTTAAGTCTGTATACATTTTGGTGGAACCGAGGTGGATAAAATAAGAAGAATTACAGGCATCATCAAGGATCCTCTCCATAAAATCATATACATAAGGCACACACAACCAACCTTGATACCTAAGGGCCCCATCTCCTTATTGGGAAAAAAATCTCTACTTTGCCCTCTTTCACCAAGGCCTTCAATTCAAGTACAGAGGAGTCAAAATCTTGTTTTGCTATAACCTTATCAACCAATAAAGACTTAGACCCATCACCAACAACACCACCATCATCACCAACCTCTTCTAATCTAACACCCAATCTAGCCAATCGGTGCACCTCCCTAGCCATCTCCCTATCACCACTACCAATATGAGCTAGGCTACCCATGGACACCCGATTCCAAGGATGCACCATGATATTTGCCTTACCCGGATGGTAATACATACTCATGACATAGTCCTTAAGAAGTTCTTGACACCTTCTTTGCCTCAAGTTGAGATCTTTTTGAATGACGACATATTGGAGGCTCTTATGATCGGTGAACACATCCACATGAACCCAATACAAGTAGTGATGCCAAATCATTAATGTAAACACAATGGCGGCTAACTATAGATCAAGCGTAGGGTAGTTCCTTTCATGTAGCTTGAGTTGTCTAGAAGCATAAGCTATGACCTTACCATTTTGAATCAACACATAACTCAAATCAACCCAAGAAGCATCATAATACACCATAAATCCCTTAAGCCCACCTTGTAGTGACAATATAGGAGCGGACACAAGCTTGTCTTTCAATGTCTGGAAGCTTCCTTCACATTCATCGATCCACACAAACTTAACCTTTTTTTGAGTCAATTTTTTCACAGGGGATGCAATGGAAGAGAACCTATTTACAAACCTTCTATAATAACTAGCTAGGCCCAAGAATCTCCTAATATCAAACAGGGTTCGTGTTCTAGGACAATTTATAGTCACATCGATTTTCTTAGGATCCACTTTTTGTTCCATCCCCCGACACCACATGACCCAAGAATGAAACCTCTTTCAACCAAAATTCACACTTGTCATATTTGGCATATAATTTCTCCTCCCTCAATCTTTGCAACACAACCCTCAAATGACCAATATGCTCCTCCTTATTATGTGAATAAATCAATATATCATCAATGAATACCACAACAAAGGAATCAAGGTAAGGTTTGAAAACCATATTCATTAAATCCATGAAGATGGCCTGTGCATTGGTCAACCAAATGACATCATAACAAAATCATGATGCCCATATCTTGTCCAGATGGCCGTCTTTGGAATATTCACTCCCTCACCCTCACTTGATGATATGGACTGAAGATCAATCTTTGAGAAGAAGCTAGACGTTTGTAATTGGTCAAACAAGTCATCAATCCTTGAACGAGAATATCTATTCTTGATGGTGGCCTTATTGAGTTGCCGATAGTCAATGCACATTCTAAGCGACCCATCGTTCTTTTTCACAAACAACACCGGAGGACCCCAAGGTAATTGACTAGATCTAATAAATCTCTTCTCCAACAAATCATTTAATTGTTCCTTTGACTTTTTCAACTCCACTGGAGCCATACGTTAAGGGGGAATGGAGATAGGTTGAGTATTGAGGAGGAGGTCTGTACAAAAGTCTATCTCCCTGTCTAGATGCACATCGGGAAGGTCATTTGGGAAGACATCAAGGAACTTATTTACAACTAGAACTGACTCTACAGAAGTGACATTAGACTCCATATCTTTAACCCTCAGTAGAAGATAAAGACACCCCTTAGAGATCAAATTACGGGCTTTAATGCATCAAATCTACCCTTGACTACCAAATCTTGACTTTCCCACACAAGCATAGGTCCATTAGGAAAGTTGACCCTACGAGTTCTACAATTAATAGAAGCATAGTAGGCATGCAACCAATCCATCCCAAGAATGACATCAAATTCTACCATGTCTAATTCAACAAAATCACAAGGCAATAACTTATGCAAAATACAAATAGGACAACTCCTATAAACTTTCCTAGCAACAATAGAGGCACCAATAGGAGTAGACACTTCATATGACTCATGCAACAACTCAAGGTCAACAAGGAACTTTTTAGCAACAAAAGAGGTAACAAAGGAAAGAGTGGTACCGGATAAATCAAAGTATATACATCAAAGTCAAAGATTTTCAATATAATGGTAACAACGTCGGGAGCCTCACCAACACCTTGCCTCTCATGTAGAGCATAAAACTAATTGTGCCTTGGGGAACCACCTTAAGGACCACCTATACCCAATGGAACCTCATTTGCACCCCGACCTTTGCCTCGGTTTCTTGGACAATCCTCCTTCTTGTGACCAAGCTCCCCAAATTCATAGCATGCATTAGAACCCTTCAAACAAGGGCCTCCATGACTCCTTCCACATTTAGGGCACACATCATTACGTGCCACACGACTAATACCTTGAGGCTTAGGGAAGTCATTGGCAAACCCCTTATTAATAGCATGAGTAGGCCCTTGGCCTTGAAGAAATCTAGCACCCTTTTGGAATTTACCCTAAAATCGGGCCCTCTTGGCCTCATGCCCGCTTTTCTTCCTCAACTTTTCTTTCTCCATTTGCTCGCCATAAGTAATCAACCGAGAAAAGTCTATGTAAATAATTAGCATGTCGGACTAGAATTCTTCACTTACTAAGTCGGAGACCCCCATCACAAACTTATTCAACCTAGATCTAGGATCGGCCAACAAATGAAGAGCATACTTTGAAAGTTGATTAAACTTGAGGGCATACTACCTCACACTTATAGTACCTTGTTTCAAGTTCACTAACTCTACCAACTTAGCCTCTCTAAGCTTAAGAGGGAAAAAGTAATTAAGGAAAGCAAATTTGAACTCCTTCCAATGCACCACATCACCAATTCCCTTCTCACCCTTTATTGATCAAACCATGTTTGGGCTACCCCTTTGAGTTCATACACCGCCAACTCTGCCTTTTCATTTGGCCTAACATCCATGATATTTAAGATTTTGTAGACCTCATCAATGAACTCTTGTGGATCTTCATCCACCTTTGACTCATAGAACACCGGAGGATTCATCCTTATAAAGTCTCTAACCCTAGCTCCCTGGGTAGTAGCATGAGGGGTTTGGGCCCCTTGATTGACTTGGTTGGCTACAACTTGGGCAAGCATAGTGAGAGCATCCCGGAGCTCACCATTAGTATGTTGCTCCTCAGGAGTTTGGGCCCTTCTTCCTTGAGTGATTAGCATAATCTAGAATATCAAAGAACAATCATTATAGGAAAGGTTACCATAACTCTATAGTATGACTTAGAACATAAAGAAGTGAAATATTTCCTAAAACATCTCATAGTCTTTTACTCATAGTCATGGTGCGCTTTGCAACTACGTATAGGACTCTAATCGACGCAGTATGTTGGACTCCAAGGATATATCAATCTAGGGCTCTGATACCAAGTTTGTCACGACCTAAGCCTAGGGCCTAGATGTGACACGACGAATGGAGAACCCAAAGGAAGCCCAAAAAAGCCTTTTCACTTGTCATTACACATCATTGATCGTCGAAGAATATAACAACATAAAAGAGTAAGAATATGGGGCAACGGGAGTAAGGGAAAAGCTTGCATAACATCATAATCAAGAGATAAGAGTCAAGCTCATATCATAGGTACAAAACATGTCCAACAACATACCTTTAATACATGGATAAGAGCGGGGGCCAAGAGAAAGCAACCGAGTTCACCCTCATTGTCAAAAGAGATAATAAAGAAGAATGCATCTATACATAATAAGAGCAACATAGACTATGGTCCCGAAGTGGAGGACTCAACAACTAGCTTGAGTAAGATGGAAGTAACCACGTGGAGGAGAAGGATGATCAACTTAGGCTTCGGTTCCTACATGGTGATATCATACAAGCAAGAGTATGTGTTACTACGTTTGAAGTACTGACCATGTAGGATGCAATGCAATAATGTCAAAATGCGTAACAATAGGCAATAGACATAATATAATGATATGGCATATATGATAAATGGATAAGTAAAACATGTTTAAGTAGCTCATGCTCATATAGGATATCATATGTGTACAAGAGACCAAGCAAGATTTACAAGGTACAAACCCTTTTGGGGTTGATGATGCTTTCACCCCATCACCATGGAAGTGTTGTAAAAACCCTCACATGGTTGATGATAATCACACCTTGTCACCGCGCTGGCGAAGTACAAATCCTCACATGGTTGATGAGTACAAAACCTCACCTCGGTTACCCACGCTCTTATCTTCCCAGATTGGGTATGGTCTAATGCAACACATTATATAGATTATTTTATATACATAAGCTCAGTTAATCATCATATAGGCATTCATATCATATCTCATGCTTTGGACCTTCAATTCCTCAAGAAACCACATCTGGATATTTTATCAAATACTTAGAGTTTGTATAATGCTAGTATAAAACCATGAAATGTAGAGATGAAATTATGCAAGAGAACTCATTGTAATACCAACAATCAATACTTTGCAACACCCTTAAGTAATATACATCAAAACCCCTCCAAAAATCTTACAAAAGATCCATGATTTATCGCTCAAAACATGGCAAAACTTCACAAATTCATATAGTTTTAACATAGTGTATAGTGAATTTCATTATAAGCAAGACCTATTTGTAAATCAACATTAAATCATGTAATTTGAGAAAAAGGAGGTTTAGGTATCATGGGTGTAAGGAACACATGAAAGAAACCCACATACCTTAGTTTAGACATGAGCTTGGTGAAGATTGGAGATGGAGACTTGAAGCTTGAAGAATAACCTTGAATGAAAATCTTAGTTCCGGATAAGGGTTTGAGACTTGAATTTGGGGAGTCAAAACATGGCTAAGTGTTTGAGTGAGTATTAAGAAATGTTTAGGATAATATGAGGGTGATATTAGATTTTATATTGGTAAAAACATGTTTGGGAACACTTAGGCCCAAGACTTAAAAGTCCTGGACCGAACTAAAAAAACAGGCACCATTTCACATAGATGTGCACCACATAGGGGTCGCGGATTCCTCTCTGGAATTCGCACCTTGAAAAATTAAAATTGCTAATCTTTCGCTCTTAAATCGTGGTTAGATCCTTTTTCTCCTAATTTTGACCCGTTGAACAAGAATATGAAGTCATATTTTCGAAATAATGAATGGATTTTAAGATATATGGAATTTAAATTTCCGTAGGATTCCGAGGCATGTTTTGTGGGCACTTTTTGGGGTCGTTTTAATGAGACATATTAAATATGACAAAGTCTGAACTATTAGAGCCCTAACTTCTCAAGGGGTATTATGCATTCTAATGGTAAATCTAGTTGGTCTTCTGATATGGTATTGGTAATATATGAGGACATAGGTATTGTTCTTAGAGCATGAACACTAGTTACTAAGGAGTTATCAGTTGTTTCACTTACTAAGGAAGTGGAGTTTTGCATTACCATCTAATTTAAGGAGAACCAATTGGTTGTATCTATGGATACTTGAGTTTGGAATCCATCAAAAGGAAAGACATAGTGGTGAATATTGGAATGGGTACTAATATGTTTATGTGTGGATTTTAATCAAGATATCTACATGGGGACTGGTAACCTCATTGTAAGCAAAGAGGATGTTCATTGATATTGAGATAACAACATATGAATTAATGAGGTTTCGACAAGTTCACTTGTTTGAATGGAAATGGGAATTTTAGTAAAAAAGTTGAGTTAGTTCCCTTTCTGATCATTAGAAGGTATTCTCTATTTTTGATTTTGACTATTAATTTAACTGATCAGTGAAGTTCCCTAAATACTTTTCATTACTATTCATATGGTTCGCACAACCAATACCAATATGCTAGATTTCATTCGAAATACTACATGTAAAACATGATGCAACGAAAAGTTTTTCTTCCTCTTGTCGATTCACAACTTGAGCTTCTCCCTACTACTACTGCCCTTTTTCTTGGCAAATGATGTCATCATACCTAAATTTTTTTCATTTTTGGAATCTTATATACAACTTTTTCCAGCATTTGAAGTGAGGATGTTCTTAGTTCCACAAAATTAACACAAAGGGAACTTGTCTCCTCTGTTACTCCCTGAGTTTTCACTACTTCCATTACTAGCGATACATGATTACTTTCAGTAGAGCTCTTCTTCCCTTTTATTTTATTGCATTTGCCTCCAATATA
Source organism: Solanum ossicruentum (assembly GCA_025774065.1). Classification (NCBI taxonomy): domain Eukaryota; kingdom Viridiplantae; phylum Streptophyta; class Magnoliopsida; order Solanales; family Solanaceae; genus Solanum; species Solanum ossicruentum. The sequence goes on along the minus strand of JAOTQR010106941.1, from coordinate 7,405 downwards.
GTTTTGCATTTGGCCTATAGTGCACCTTCTACTGAACGTTCCTGTTTTATTAATCTTCTTTGCAGTTGTGCCTATAATGAATTTAGTGATTCTTAAAAAGTGATCTTTGACAGATCCTTAGTATTTTCTAAGGAAGCAACAGTTGGTTCAAACTTCTCGAGCAATGTAACAAGAATTTCCTCAGCAACTCTACTATCAGAAAGCTTATTGCCCAACATTCGTACATTTTTCACAATGCTAAGAAGCCTATCTGAGTATTCTTTGACACTTTCAGTATCCTTTATTCTTTGTACATCAAGTTCTTTTACTGAAACAACCCCAAAAAGTACCTAAAAACGTGCCTTAGAAGTGCTCGGAATCTTGTTTTAAATATATCTAAAAATATGTTAGTTATTTCGAATCTGACTTCATATTCTTATTCAGAGGATACAAATTAGGGTGACAAGGGTCCAACCTCTAATTTAAAGTAAAGAAATTGAATTATGAAATTTTGGTTGGTGCGATATCCAAAGAGCCTCCACATCCTCTCCACGACGCCGAACCTCTATTTTCTGCATAGGTTTTCTTAGTCTATCTATATTTTTCTAAGTGTTGGGCCTATGTTTTCCCAAACTTAGTTTTACCTATAATTAGCCAAATTTCACCCTCATATTCTCCAAAATATGTCCCAACACTCACTAAAACACTTAGCTATAGTTACACGCCCAAATTCAAGACCCAAAACCCTCATCTAAAGCTAAAGATTCTCACGAGAACTTCCCCAAAGCTAAGGTATGTGGTGTTGAACCATCGGGTCCTTTCACCCATGGTATCTAAGCCTCCTTTTTACTAATATTGTATAATTTAAAGTTGATTTTAATGTGGGTCTTGTATATTGAGAAATTTACTGCATAATGATTTTAATTCATGAAAGTATGGTTGTTTCAGCATGTTTTGAGCTCTAAATCTTGGATCTAATATTGGATTTGATTAGGGATTTTGATGTGAATGACTTGGGGGTGTTGTAAGGTATTGATTGATGGTTTTACTACAGATTTACTTGCATGATTTCATTTCTAAATTGCATGGTCTTTTACCCTTATTACATACCCCTAAGGTGTTTGATCAAATGTCTGGTTATGGTTTCTTGAGGAAATGAAAGTCTAAATTATGAGATATGATATGACTAACTATATGATGATGAGATAAGCATATGTACATGATGAATACTATATAAAGTGTTGTGGTAGACTATTCCCAATTCGGGGGCCTAGTTGAGGGGTCAAAGACTCAACCACTAGAGTGATTAGTGCGACCATCACGACCTTTGATGAGGGGTTTGTACCTCACACACTAGGGTGATGGATGCTATCATCACTAACCTTGATGAGGGGTTTGTACATCACACACTAGGGTGATGGATGCTATCATCACTAACATTGATGAGAGGTTTGTACCTCATACACTAGGGTGATGGGTGCTATCATCACCATCCCCTAGGGGTTTATACCTTAGAATTTTAGCTTGGTCTCCTATTCACAAATGGTATCCTATATGAGTTTTATTTACTTAAGCATGTTTTACTTATGCATTGATCATACCTATCATATTATTATATTATGCCTATTGCCTAATGTTATTATGTTGATAATGAAGCTTATCTCTTATTCCCTTGCATCCCATGTACTAAATTATCTTTTATTCCCTTGCATCCCACATACTAAGTACATTCGAATGTACTAACACATACTCTTCCCTACATGATATCACCATGTAGGAACAGGTGCCCAAATTGATCATCCTCCTCCTCCACGTGGCTAGACAATGGTACTCCAAGCTTGTTGGTGAGTCCTCCATTTCGAGGACCTTGTTCTAAGTTATTATTATCCTTGTATTCAACCACTTTCTTATGTTCTATTGTCTATGAGGGTGAGCCCAGTAGCTTGTCTTTGCGCCTGCTCTATCTATGTATTAGAGGTGCTTGTTGGATATGTTGTGTATTTATGTATGAGCTTTGACTCTTGATTCTTGATTATGACATTTATGCAAGCTTTTCCTTAGTCCCATTGCCCCTATTCTTAATCTATATGTCTTTGTATGCTTTCGAGACTAATTACGTGTAATGACAAGTTAACATGCTTATTTGGGGTTTCTTCGAGTTCCCCATTCATTGTGTGACGTCTAGACCCTAGACTTGGATCATGAAATACTTGGTATCAGAGCACTAGGTTGATAGATCCTAGTAGTCCCTTCTTCATGTTCTAAGTCATGCTATAGAGTTGTGATAAGTTCTCGCCCTAACGTTTGTTCTTTTTCATGCTAGATCATGTCAAACACTAGAGGAAGACGTGCCCAAACTCCCGAGGAATAACTTACTAATGGTGAGCTCCGGGATGTTCTTACTATGCTTGCCCAAGTGGTGGCCAACCATGTCCAACAAGGGGCCCAATCCTCTCATACTACTACCCCGGGAGCTAGGATAAGGGACTTCATAAGGATGGATCCTCCGGCTTTCCATGGGTTAAAGGTGGATAAAGATCCACAAGAGTTTATTGATAAGGTCTACAAAATCTTATCTATCATAGGTATTAGGCCAAATGTGAAGGTGAAGTTGGTCGCGTACTAACTCAAAGGGGTGGCCCAATGTTGGGTTGATCAATGGAAAGGTGAGAAGGGTAATGGCTATATGGTGCTTTGGGAGAAATTCAAATTGGCCTTGTTTAATCAGTTCTTCCCTCTTGAGCTTAGGAAAGCAAAGTTGGTAGAGTTTATGAACTCCAAACAAGGTATTATGAGTGTGAGGGAGTATGCCCTCAAATTAAATCAACATTCAAAGTATGCCCCTCACTTGGTGGCAGACTCTTGGTCAAGGATGAATAAGTTTGTTATGGAGGTTTCCAACTTGTTAAGTGAAGACTGCCGGTCTACCTTGCTTATTGGTGACATGGACTTATCTCGGTTGATGACATATGCCGAGCAAATGGAAGAAGAAAAGTTAAGAATGAGGAGGGGCCACCATGCCAAGGGAGCCCTCTTTAAAGGCAAGTTCCAAAAGAGTACTAGATTTCAAGGCCAAAGGCCTCCTCATGCTATTAATAAGGGGTTTGCCAATAACTTCCCTAGGCCTCAAGGTGTTACTAGTGGCTCATAATGATATGTATCCTCGATGTGGTGGGGGTCATAGGGGCCCATGTTTAAAGGGTTCCAATGATGTTTCCAATGAGGGGATCTTGGTCCCAAAAAGTTAGATTGTCCAAGAAACCATGGCAATGTTCAGGATACAAATGCGGTTCCATTAGGTAGAGGTGGTCCTCAACGTGGTGCCCCAAGGCACAATCGATTCTATGCTCTACATGGGAGGCAAAGGGTTGATGAGGTCCTAATGTTGTTATTGGTATGTTGAAAATCTTTGATCTTGATGTTTATGCTTTGATTGATCCGGTTGCCACTCTTTCCTTTATTACCCCCTTTGTTGCTAAAAAGTTTCATGTTGAGTAGGAGTTGTTTCATAAGTCATATAAAGTGTCTACTCCTATTAGTGTATCTATTATTGCTAGGAGAGTGTATAGAGATTGTTCGATTCACATCTTGCCTTTTACCTTGTGACCTTGTTGAATCATATATGGTTGATTTTGATGTTATCCTTATGATGGATTGGTTACATGTCTGCTATGCTTCTATTAATCATTGAACCCATTGGGTCAAGTTTCAATTCCCAAATGAACCTGTTCTTGAGTGGAAAATTCATAATCTAGTAGTGAGGGGTAGGTTCTTCTCATGCATTAAACCCCATAGGATGATTTAGAAGTGGTGTTTGTATCATCTTGTGAGGATCAAAGATGTGGAGTCCAAAGTCCCTTCAATTGAGTCGGTCCTGGTTGTAAGTGAATTCCTTGATGTCTTCCCAAATGACCTTCCCGGTGTCCTTCCCGAAAAGGAGATTGATTTTGGTATAGACCTCCTTCTCGACACTCAACCTATCTCCATCCTTCCTTACCATATGGCCCCGGTAGAGTTTTGAAGGAGTTAAAGGAGCAATTGAAAGATTTGTTGGAATAGAGATTTATTAGACCTAGTCAATCACCTTAGGGTGCACTGATGTTTTTTGTAAAGAAGAAAAATGGGTCACTTAGGATGTACATTGACTATCGGCAACTCAATAGGGTCACTATAAAGAATAGATATCCTCTTCCAAAGATTGATGACTTGTTTGACGAATTGCAAGGGGCTAGCTTTCCAGTAAGATTGATCTTCGGTCCGGGTACCATCAAGTAAGGGTGAGGGAGTGTGATATTCCTAAGATGGCCTTCTGGACTAGATATGGGCATTATGAATTTGTGTTGATGTCCTTTGGATTGACTAAGTCAGCCATCATCCTGGACCAAATGAATAGGGTCTTCAAGCCCTGCCTTGATTCCTTTGTTGTGGTTTTCATTGATGATATTTTGATCTATTCACATAGTAGGGAAGAGCATATAGGCCATTTGAGGGTTGTGTTGTAAAGATTGAGGAAAGAGATATTGTATGCTAAGTATGAAAAGTGTGAATTTTTGTTGAAGTAGGTTGCATTCTTGGGTCATGTGGTGCCAGGGGATGGTATAAAAGTGGATCCTAAGAAGACATACATGATTAGGAATTGGCCTAGACCATTGACCCCATCAGACATTAGGAGTTTCTTGGACCTTACGGGTTACTATAGAAGGTTTGTTAATGGGTTCTCCTCCATTGCTTCTCCTATGACAAAATTGACTCGAAAATAGGTGAAGTTTGTGTCGATTGATGAATGTGAGAAAAGCTTCCAAACATTGAAAGAACGTTTTGTGTCCGCTCCTATATTGTTACTATCGGATGGGCTTCAGGATTTTTTTGCATAGATGCATATAGAGTTGGTTTGGGTTGTGTGCTAATGTAAAATGGTAAGGTCATAGCCTATGCTTCTAGGCAACTCAAAGTGCATCAAAAGAACTACCCTACCCATGATCTTGAATTAGCCACCATGGTGTCTGTATTCAAGATTTGGCATCATCATTTGTATGGGGTGCATATTGATGTTTTCACCGATCCTAAGATTCTTCAATATGTCTTCACATAAAAAGATCTTAACTTGAGACAAAGAAGGTGGTTGGAACTCCTTAAGAACTATGAAATGAGTGTGCATTACCATCACGATAAGGCAAATGTTGTGGCGGATTATTTAAGTCAGGTGTGCATAGGTAGTCTAGCTCATGTGGATGGTGGTGATAGGGAGATCTCTAGGGAGGTACATAAATTAGCTAGATTAGGGGTGAGGTTTGAAGATGTGGGTAATTATGTTGTTGTGATTGATGGTTCTAAATCTTTTTTAGTTGATGATGTGATAGCAAAACAAGGTCTAGACTCCTCTTTGCTTGAATTGAAGGCCTTGGTGAAAGGGCACGAGATAGACATTTTCTCCCAAGGGGAGATGGGGCCCTTAGATACCAAGGTAGGTTGTGTGTGCCATGTGTTGATGGTTTGAGGGAGAGAATTCTTGATGAAGCCCATAACTCTTCTTATTTTATCCACCCCAGTTCCACCAAAATGTATAGATACTTGAGGGATGTGTATTAGTGGGCTGGCATAAAAAGGAATATTGCCAAATTTGTTTTCGGCTACCATAGTTGTCAACAAGTCAAGGCGAAACATCAAAGGCTGGGTGGCCTAACCCAAGACTTAGAGATTCCTACTTGGAAGTGGGAGGTGATTAATATAGATTTGTAGTTGGGTTTCCCAAGACTAGAAAAGGCTTTGATTCCATATGAGTTGTGGTTGATAGGATCACGAAATTAGCACACTTTCTACCGGTCAAGACTACATATGGGGATGAAGAGTATGCAAGGTTGTACATCCATGAGTTAATGAGGTTGCATAGGGTTCCCTTATCCATTATTTCAGATCATGGTGCACAATTTACTTCACACTTTTGGAGATCTTTTCATAGAGGTCTTGGAACAAAAGTTCACCTTAGTATGACTGACCACCCTCAAACGGATTACCAAGCCAAAAGGATGATTCAAACACTTGAGGATATACTTAGGGCTTATGTCTTAGAGATTAGAGGTAGTTGGGATGACCATCTTTCATTGATTGAGTTTACCTACAACAATAGCTGTCACTCTGGTATCGGTATGGCTCCTTTTGAGGCTCTTTATGGGAGACGTTATAGATCACCGGTGGGTTGGTTTGTTGTTTGAGAGGTGGCTTTATTAGGGCCAGATCTGGTTATGGTATCTCTTGAGAAAATTAAGATGATTTGGGAGAGGTTTAGGATAGCTCAAAGTCATCAAAAATCTTATGCCAATGTAAGAAGAAGAGACCTAGAATTCCTAGTGAGTGATTTGGTTTATTTGAAGGTTTCTCCAATGAAAGGTGTAGTCCATATTTGTAAAAAAAGGAAAGTTGAGTCCAAGGTATGTTGATCCCTATAAGGTGATTAAGAGGGTTGGCAAGGTAGCTTATGAGTTAAAGTTGCCATGTGAAATAAATTTGGTCCATCCGGTGTTTTATGTCTCTATGTTGAGAAAATGTGTTGATGATCCGAATGTCATTGTGCCTCTTGATGTTTTGGATGTTTTTTATAGTAACTTCACTTATGAGGAGGTTCCGATTCAAATCTTGGATAGGCAAGTAAAGAGATTGAGGAACAAAAAGGTGGCATCCGTGAAGGTCATTTGGAAGAACCAACAACTCAACAGTGCTAGTTGGGAGGCCGAAGTGGACATGCAGAAGCGGTATCCATATCTTTTCCACTCCACTCAAGCCTAAGGTACTAAACCTAAGTTCTATATGTGACTTAAAGTCTTACATTTCTGTAATGATCCCAAAAAGTGCACAAAAATATGTCTTGGAAGTGCCCGGAATTGTAATTTCAATAAATCTAAAACTTCGCTCATTATTTAGAAAATATGACTTCATATTTTTGCTTGGGGTGTCAAATTGAGTAGGAAATGGGTCTAACCCTAATATTAGAGTAACCGTGCCAAAATCCAAAAATTGCAGTAAACGCTATTTAAGAGGGTCAATTTTGAAGGGGTATATCTCTTAGCACACAAAGTATTGAGTGGTCCATGTCTAACCAAATCAAAGCCCTTTGAATTATTTCTCCAACACACTTTATTTCACCTCATTCCATGTTTGGATGAAGGATTTATGCCCATTTTCATAGAACTCATATGTGCAGAAATTCAAATTCTAGTGAGCAGTCCATATGTTAGTCCTGTTTTTCTTGACTTCGGTCCAAGACTTTTAAGTCTTGTACCTAAAGGTTCCCACACTTAAAAATGCACATACGTAGCCTTATTTTACCCTCATATCATCCTAAACATTCCCAATATCCACTCAAACACTTAGACTCATATTTCACCCTAAATTCAAGTCCCAAACTCAAGACCAATCTTAAGGATTTCTT
>JAOTQR010106920.1:0-27092 GCA_025774065.1 Solanum ossicruentum | reverse complement strand
TAGACATATACAAGCCCCGAAGCAACCTGGAGCTTGGTGACCGCAGCTGAATATCCTGTACTCTTACTGGGGAGATCAACTAGCACCTGTACCTGCAACATAAAATGCAGGTCCCTCGTAAGGGACGTCAGTACGAGATAATGTACTGAGTATATAAGGCAGGATACACTGTATATAAAGTAACAACTTAAATGAAACCATGCATCTATGGAAGATTAGGGACCACCCTTATTTATACTGTGGAATCATGTACTTTATGTCCTTTATATCACTTTACCTTTATTGTAAAATCTTTACTGTAAAATCTGTGCACAGCTGTAAACAAATGACCAACTGATCAGTGGTAGAACTGTATCGGGATCGTCATTATGCTAGGTTATTTCTAACCCCTCCTGCTCCACCCGTAATAAACTGTATCAGGATCGTCCCTATGCTAGGTTCTTACTGAACTCCCTCGAGCTACCACCCGTTAAAACTGTATACTGTATCTTTCAAATACCTTTGAGATGATTCTTGTGGTGGCCATAATATTGGAGCTGTATGATTGTATATGTAGCATGTGATAAGTAGATAATCATACAAGACAATAGGACAAATGAAAGAGTACATTGGGTAAACAATGAAATGCATATGATATAGAACAACTTATGAACTTTATTTCATAACAAGAACTCATGTAACTTGGTGTTCAAGCATGTATGCAATTGTGAAGGTGACTACGTGTAGTATCATATGAACATGTACAAGAGCGGAGACATGGTTGATAGTTATTTTGGAGTTGGTAAGTGCCTTTCTGTACCAAGGAGAGATCTATGTTTCATGCCAAGTGATACGAAATGACATAACCTGACATACCTCATCGTTGGACCTCTTTACTATCTCAAAAAAACCTTCCCTTCCTTCAAATACTTATCTACAACATAGTAGAGGATAAAACTAGCATTAGAAGCCAATGGATACATCTTGGCATCTCCATCACATAAGAAAACAATACACGGGCAGCAAGCGGGTATTTGTGAACCCGGGCGTATTCCTTTAACCTTTCCGCCCCTAATCGTATTTTATACTACACATTAGCATGCACACATCATGTACAGTCTACTTTAATGTCATAACAGCCTTACAAAAGCCCATAAAGCACAACACATCACAATTCTACGCAATTTAAAAACGGACAGCATAACGTTACCTTTCCTCGCTATCTTTCGACCTTAACAATTCCAAATCAGTTCCAACCTTAACCTAACTGTTCCAGCAACATTTATACATACAACTAGCTATGAACTGGTTTCACAACAGCAACAAATCAGTGATTAAGGATGTGAAGCAACAACTTGCTCTCCAATAGACCACAAGTTCATACGAAGCACATAATCGCGATATCATATAATGCATCACTTTTGTGGATTGTAAAAGCAGTTTAACCAGCCTTTTTACACTACTGTAAAACCAATCTTTGTTGCATAATCAAGTATTAATACATAACAAAGCCAACCAACAAGAGAAAAACCTCTTAATTAACAAGAAAAGTACACAAGAATCCTTAGCACACAATCTGTCCAGAAATTCCAGCACCAACATACTAACATATACCTCTTGTTTTTCATAAGAAAACTATACTAAACACATGTGTAAGCTTACTTAATTTTAAACTCAAGGTTTATAGCTTATTCAAGAACCCTAGAAGTCCCTTTGAGTTGCTTCACCAAGTTAAGAAAAGTTGAGAGAAAGTAGAGAGAACAATCTGATTTTTTTGTGCTCAAGATAACAATGCCTTGTGGGAGCTGCTTTGGAGCTGTTTATATAAAGCTATTAGGCCGACTCTCTCTTGAATTATTGACCAAAATATACCACACATTATCAAGTAGCTTACCCACCGGCTTGGCCCTCAAAGTTGGGCCTTTTTGGAGCACCAACTTGATGGACTTGGGCTGCCAAATTTTCAGCTTTCACTTACTTAGCTTTAGGCCCAATTTGCTAAGTGGTTTGTATTGTCTTTGGGCACTTTTTGCTATACTTCTTGGGCTGAAAATGTAGCTCATTTATGATGCTAAGACATGGACCGAAGTTACCCCCTTAACTCGGACTTTATTCATAAATGAACGTGGACAAATTCGACATCGCGCCTCGTCTCCGTTTAGCTAACAAATTTGAGCTAAGCAAGTAGCTGACTCACCTGCTAGCTTCTAAGTCCTACAAGCACCTCAATTCTCTCACTTCATTTTAAGGCCGTAATCTCCTCAATTCAACGCAAAATATGTATACATTTAACCCTCTTAAGCGCTAGACGCCCATATAGCCCATTAATGCGAGATTCAAGCACTTTTGAACATTAGCGTCAATTTGGCCAACCATGTCATGTTTCATTTGCGTTGTGCCAATATTTTAAGGTGTGGGGTGTTACACCTTCAATTCCACTGAAGCAGGGTCAAGGTCTTGCTTGGATTTGATCTACAATCAAAGAAGACTTGAAACCATCTATAACCATCATACCTCTATTTTTAGCTTCATCCAACCTAACCTCCAAACCTAGCCAATCGATGAACTTCCTTTTTCATAGGATCCACTTTGATTATATCACACGACTTTCAAACAAAATGCACATTTATCAAACTTGGCAAACAAGTTTTCTTCTCTCAAGGTTTCTAACACTACCCACAAATGTCTCACATGTTGTTCCTTACTCTAAGAATAGATCAAGATATATTCAATGAATATCACAACGAACAAATAAAGGTAGGGTTTAAAGCCCCTATTCATGAGATCCATAAATATAGTTGAAGCATTATTTAGGCCATAAGACATTATCACAAATTCAAAATGCCTATACCTTGTTCAAAAGGCTGTCTTAGGATAACATTCCCTTACCTTCATTTGATGGTATCCCAATCAAAGATCAATCTTAGAAAAATGTCTAGATCCTTGCAATTGATCAAACAAATCATCTATCCTAAGTAGGATATACTTGTTCTTTATAGTGATTTTGTTGAGTTTTCAGTAGTCGATGCATATTCTAAGTGCGCCATCATTCTTCCTTATAAACAACACCGGTGCACTCCAAGGTGACTTGCTAGGACAAAGAAAGCCCTTCTCCAATAAGTCATTCAATTGATACTTTAACTCTGTCAGGGCCATATGCAAGGGAGAAATCGAAATGGGTTGAGCATCAGGGATGAGGTTTATACCAAAATCTTTTTCCTTTTCAGGAGGAACACTAGGGAGATTATTAAGAAAGATATCAAAAAACTCATTGACCACCAAATTCACTCAATATAAGAAACTTTAAACTCAACATCCTTAACCCTCATAAGATAATAAATGTAACCCTTAGCAAATAACTCTCGAGCCTTAAGACAAGAGATAACCTACCCTTAACCATTGAATCATGACCTTCTCACTCAAGGATGGGTTAATTAGGAAATTTGAAACTTAACCTTACAAGTTTCACAATCAATAGAAGCATGAGATGCATGTAACCAATCCATCTCAAGGATAATGTCGAAACCTACCATGTAAAGTTCAACAAAATCACAAGGTAATAGTATATGCAACACAGAGACGGGGTAACTCTGATAGACACTTCTAGCAACAATAGACTCACCAATGGGATAGACACAAACAGTGGTTCACATAACAACTCAGGACACATATCAAACCTATTTGCAAAAAATAGGGTAATGAAAGATAAAGTGACACCCTGATCTAATAAAGCATACACATCATAATAATAAACCTTTAACATATTGGTGATGACATCAAGCATCTCATCCACCCCTTGTCTTCTTTGAAAAACATAGAACCGGTTGTGACGTGGAGTACATCCTTATTGGCTCCTTAAACTTCATAGACACCATGTACTTGAGGATGACCATCTGTATCCTTGTTTTGAGCATTTGGACAATTTACAATCTTGTGTCCCATCTTGCCACACCCAAAGCAAGCAGCCATAAATCAAAAGAACTTACCACCATTGGTTTTTCCACACCTTCCACACTTTGGAGGTGTTGGTCCACTATTACCATATTGAGTTATAGGGTTTGGAAACCAATCATTAGTGAACCTTAACTTTGAGCACTTGATGACCCTTGGCCTTAAAATTTGTGGCCTTGTTGGAAGCGACCACCTCCACCACCCCTAGTACCTTGGAACCTACCTTCATAACGAGCCCTCTTGGACTCCCTACTCTTCCTCTTTCTAAGCTTCTCTCCCTCAATTTACTCAATATATATCATAAGCTGAGATATATCCATCTCCTCTATGAGCATGGAGGTATGACACTCTTCATTGACCAAGTCAAAAACTCCCGACTGAAACTTGTTCATTCTTGTTCGAGGATCGACAACCAAGTGAGGTGCATATTTAGAGAGTTTGCTCAATTCGAGGGAATACTCCCTCACACTTATGAAGCCTTTTTTAATGTCCATCAATTCCATCATCTTTGCCTCACTTAGCTCCATGAGGAAGAAGTGGTCAAGAAAGGCGTCTTTGGATTCATCCCTTGGAATAGGCTCATCGTCCACCCTCTCTATCTTCCATTGGGTGAACCATATTTGTGAAAGGTCTTTGAGTTGATTGGACATTCGCTCCGTCTTCCCCACTGAGCTTACCCATGATAGCAAGGAATTTGTACACCTCATCCATAAATTCTTAAGGATCTTTCTCTACTTTAGATCCATGGAACTCTAGATGATTCATTCTAGAGATGTCCCTCACTCTTAAGGTTAGAGTAGGAGCATGAGAAGCTTAGGCCCCTTAGTTAACTTGGTTAGTCATGGCCTGTGCCAACACTGTGATAACATTTCAATATTCAGCATGAGTAACCATTCTTCTTTTTATGATTGCCCATTTTGGTTATTATTTTGCATGTACCTTTCGGAAACCCACCTATTTTGATGAATCATGTAATATGAGCTATGTAGATCCATTAGCAAATAAAAAATCTACGATAGCAATGTAGTTAAGGGACAATGGAAATCTACCAAGGTCATCTCAGTGCTAAGTCAAAATCCCAAGGAATACTTATATCATTGGCATAGACATATCATGCATAAGCTTGTAAATCCTAATATTATAATAGGAGTAACTCATCAAAACCATAGCCTCATAGAAGGGTTCCACAATCTTTCATAATTTTCATAACATTTTCATGGAATCATGACATACTTGTAAGCCCTTGATCATTCATAATATTCATGACTTGCAAAACTTGCAATCAAAAAACTTTTGATCAACACAAGATGCTTCATCATATAATCAAAGTTTTAAAACTTTGTGGGTTTATGCATAGGGACTTGAAATCATGAAATTCAAGACTATTAGACATGAATGAAATAAGACATGATTATTTGAAAATAGTCAAATGACCCACCATCATCATAGAAGAATCCCTTTCGAGTACATCATGAAAATCACCTCATAAATCATAAATCTTCAAAGCATTTTATAGTATCATAAGATATATAATTTAAATATCATAAATAAATTCATAATATCAACCCTTGAGAGGTGCTCATGCATTTCAAATCAATAATTAATAATTTCCAACTAAAATCATGCATGTAAAGAATAATATGAAGTACCCATATAAAAAATAAGTCTTGAAATCAAAGGATTAAGTTGAGAAGGGTTTTGGACTCCATGGGTGGAAGAACCCATGGATGAATAAAACCATATACCATGAGGTCTCAAAGAAGATGAAAGAAGCTTGAGAGTATATTGAAGTTTGATCCTTAATGGACGAGCCTTGAAACCCTTGAAATTTTGGAGAATCTAGAGAAGGAACTTGGGAGAGTTTAGAGAGGATTTTAGGAGCTTAAAGAGTGATTTTAGGTCCAAAATGGTGAAATTTTTTAGTATTCCCATATGTAAGAGTTCAGGTATATGTCGCAATTGCCCTTACTCAAATTTGAAATCTTAAGTGAATTTTGTGATGTGGTGTAATGGGACCATGATGCGGACTTATTTCGCTATAGTTCATTCTTGTTCGAAGTTCAATTTTCTCCTGTCTTTGCCATGAGATGAGTCTCAGTCATTTTTACATTGAAATAGACCTCTCCGTGATTGGGGGAGGTAGCGTACCTTTGGAAAGTGCAAAAATTTGTGAAAACATTATTTTTTGATATGGTTTACTTAAAAGTTGAAGAAGATCATTTCTCCACACAATTTTACCTCCTGAACAATAATACAACCTTAGATTTGGCAAAAACAAAATTGGATGATACATTATGCAAGGCATCAATTATAAGAGTATTCCGAAGTACTTTGGGAGGTGTTACAATATTCATCCTTGGGAATATTCATCCCCGAATGTGATGGAAATACTCTTGAGAGGAGTGATCAGATAAATTTTCACCCCAACATGAATGTGTTAATGCAATTTGACACCACTTTCCTGAAATTTCAAATTTGTGCGTCAAAGATTATCAAAACATGTTACCATGGGTATATATGCACACATGCAATATGACATAAAGGGATGAAATACATAACTTGAACCTTAGACATAATTAATGTTTTACCTTAGGCTTGAATAAAGTAGAAAATATAAGGATATCATTTCTTCATATCTGCTTTCACTTTCCAAGAAGCCTTTTCAACTTGTTCATTCCTCTAAAGGACCTTAACAAATACTACATTTTTGTTCCTTAGTCTATTCACTTGTCTATCCAACATCTCAATTGCAACTTCTTTATGCATTAAGTTCCCATCAACACCTACTACCTCTAAAGGCATAATAGATCTTGGTCGCCTACACACTTTCTCAGCATGGGCACATGAAATAACAGATGAACCATACTCATCTTCATAGGTAAATCCAACTCATAAGCAAGATTACTGATGTGCTGTCAAAATACAACATTTCTTACTCCTAAAACTTAAGATTTTGTGTGTTGCCAATGTGACATTTATGGTTTTTATGTGTTTTTGTGCTTGGTTTTGCAGGAAAGATGTTGGCATGACTTTGGGCAAAATTACAGAGTTTTTTGGTTTCTGGTGATTTACGAGACCCTCTACGAGTCGTAGAGGTAGTTTTGTAAAAAATTTTAGTGAAGGGTGATATCTGAAGTTCAAGTCGAAGAGAGCTCTATACGAGTCATAGAGCATTCTACGAGTTGTATAGAGAGGGTTCGTGAAGATTTCCAGATAGGGATAATTGAAGCCATTGAAGCCTACTAGTCTGAAGTACAAGCCTAAATCAGTCTACATCTCATAAAGTGAATTCGTAAAAGTGAAGTCCAAAATCTCAAGAGCTAAATACGAGACCCCAATTACGACTTGTAGTTATGACTCGTAGATGACACTACGAGTCGTAAATACCTTTCGTAGAGTCCACCTACTAGTTTTTCTATTTCATTAAGGACTTAATTATAATTACTATAAAACAGTATTTTTAGGTCATTTTTCATAGAGAGCCGTCAGTTTCATTGTAATTAGTGTTAGAATATAATACTAAAAGAGAAAATTGAGAGAATATACTTGTGAATTAATTTTATCTTTAAATCTTGTGATTCTCAATCAATTTTGGATTTGCTTGATTCTCAATTCAATTGGGTAAGTGGTTAATTATATTTTATCAATTCACAATTTCTTCATCTACCCATTGCATGAGTAGCTAAATCCACAACTTGGAGTCATGGGAACCATGAAGATCTAACCAAATGAACTCGGATAATTTGCAATTCTGGAATTGGTATTTGCATGTATTAATCAATTATCTTTATTTTTCATATTTTCTTGTGGTGGCTAATATTAGAACTTGCCTAGTGTTGCCTTCCTGATCCATATGGTAATGAATAAGAAAAGAGATTGATTAATAGGATTCGATGATGTGTTCTCATCTAATCAGCCTATCTAGACCAAGGGGAGGTTGACTGGGACTATAGGTAATGGTTAGTATTGCACACTATGGAGATAGGCTAAGTTACATAGTAAAATTAACCTCTCACCTTTGATCAAAACGCTTGGTGAATTTAAATTACCGTCCTACATGCTATACTCTAGTGAGAATTGAGTAATCTAGTGTTATTGAGTTGGTGAATCATGGGGAAAACAATACCCAAGTTTCTCTCTATTATTGATTTTCTTTCATTATAGGTTGTTTTCTTATTGATTACTTCAAACCCCTCCTCCCTTGGGGAATTGAGTTGATTAATTCTTTCAATTACTTATTGGCGAATTGTTTTGAGTCTCCGTATTCTCTGTGGATTCGACCTAACCTTAGTTAGGTTTTATTTTTGACAATAACTGCTTTATCCTCTAAAAGAGAGATGTAACTTAGGCGGCATCACTTGCCAAGTTGGCTCTAAATTCCATAACCGGACAATATCCATGGGTGAGACATTAAAATACACCTAATCATCCACCTTGAAATCAAGATCTCTCCTCCTAATGTTGAACTAAGACTTTTGCTGACTTTGAGCCATCTTTAATTCCCCCCTTATCAACCTCACCTTCCTTAATGATTCTAAAATCAAATTTGGTCATATCAAATCCATCTCTAGAACTTCAAACCACCTTACCGGGGATCTACAACGCCTCCCGTATAAGGCCTCAAATAGTGTCATACCGATGCTAGAGTGGTAACTGTTATTGTAAGCAAACTCATGAGTAGAAGATACTTATCCCAAATACCCTTGAATTCCAGCATACAAGTTCTAAGCATATCCTCAAGGGTTTGAATGGTCCTTTCGGCTTGACCATCCGTTTGTGGTTGAAAAGGCATGCTAAGCTTGAGTTTAGAGCCAAGGCCTCTTTGGAAAGATCTTCAAAAGTGAGATGTAAATTATGCACCATGGTCTGAAATATAGACAATGGAACCCTATACAATCTAACCAAATCATGGATGTAGAATTTAGCATAATATTCGACACCGTTAGTTATTTTAACGTTAGGAAATGAGCCTATTTCATCATTCTATCAACAATAACTCAAATGTAGTCAAAATGATTTTTAGTCCTAGACAAACCAATCATAAAATTTATGTTGACTTCTTTCTACTTTCAAGTATGAAGCGTTACATCTTGGGCTAGGCCACCCTGTCTTTGATGTTCAATTTTGAATTGTTGGAAATTGTGGCATTTGGTTACAGACTTATCAACGTCTCTTTTCATACCACCCCACCAATATAAGTCCTAAAATCACTATACATATTTGTAAAGTTGGGTGAATATAATAAGATGAATTATGGGCTTCTTTCAAAATCAAGTCCCACAACCCAATAGTATTTGGTACACACAACCTACCTCGTTGTTAAGAAAATCATCTCCCCCTTGGAAGAAAACCTCTACCATTTCCTCTTTTACTAATTTAATCAATTCCACCAAAGCTGGGTCAAGGTCTTGCTTGGATTTGACTTCTTCAATCAAAGAAAACTTGGAACCATCTATAGCCATCATACCTTCATTTTTGGCTTCATCCAACATAACCCCCAACCTAGTCAATCGATGAACTTCCTTTTCTTAGGATCCACTTTGATTTTATCACCTAACATTACAATCCTAAGGAATGAAACCTTATTTAACCAAAAATCACATTTGTCGAACTAGTCAAACAACTTTTCTTCTCTCAAGGTTTGCAACACTACCCTCAGATGTATCACATGCTCTTCCTCACCGTAGGGGTAAATACCACAACAAACATATCAAGGTAGGATTTAAAGACCCTAATTATGAGATCTATAAATATTGTCAGAGCATTGGTTAGGCCAAAAGACATCACTACAGATTCAAAATTCCCATACCTTTCCCTAAAAGCTATCTTTAAAATATCACATTCCTTTATCCTCATTTGATGGTATCTAGATCAAAGACCAATCTTACAAAATGACTAGCCCCTTGCAATTGGTCAAATAAACCATCTATCCTTAGTAGGAGATACTTGTTCCTTACAGTGACTTTTTGAGTTATCGATAATTGATGCACATTCTAAGTGAGCCATTCTTCTTCCTCACAAACAACACTGATGCACGCCAAGGTGACTTGCTAGGCCTATAACCCTTCTCCAATAAGTCTTTCAATTGATCCTTTACTCTTTCAACTCTTTCATAGCCATACGATAGGGAGAGATGGAAATAGGTTGAATGTCGAGGAGGAGGTCTTTAGCAAAATCTATTTTTCATTCAGTAGGAATACCAAGGAGTTCATCGAGAAAGACATCAAGAAACTCATTGACCACTGAAACTAAATCAATAAAAGGAACTTTGGACTCAACATCCCTAACCCTCACAAGATGATAAATGCAACCGTTAGCAATCAATTCCCCATCCTTAAAAAAGAGATAAACCTATCCTTAACCACCGAACCATGACCTTCGCACTCAAGGATAGGATCATTGGGAAATTAGAACTTAACCTTATGAGTTCCACAATCAAAATAAGTAGGATATGCATGTCACCAATCCACCCCAAGAATAATGTCAAAATCTACCATGTAAAGTTCAACAAAATTACAAAGCAAGACTTTATGCAACATGGACACGGGATAACCTCTATAGACTCTTCTAGAAATAATAGATTCATCAATAGGGATAGACACAAAATATGATTCATATAACAATTTGGGACATATATCAAACCTACTAGTAATGAATGGGGTAATGAAATATAAAGTGGCACTCGAATTTAATAAAGCATACACATCATAATGATAAACCTTTAATATATCGATGATGACATCAGGCATCTCATCCATCCTTTTTCTCTTTTGAAGAGCATAGAATTGGTCGTAACATGGAGCATCTCTTTGTTTACATCCTTTTGCCCCTTGACCTCCATGGGCACCATGTACTCGAGGACAACCATCTCTATCCTTGTTTTGAGCATTTAGACAATCCGCAATCTTGTGGCCCATTTTGCCGTACCCACATCTTGAAAGCACTTATCGCCATGATTCTTTCCACACCTTTCACACTTAGGAGGTTTTCTTACAACATTACTACCTTGAGCTTTAGGGTATGGTACTCTATCATTGATGGAACTTTGACTTTGAACACTTCATGCCCTTGACCTTGAAATTTGTGCCCTTATTGGAAGCGACCACCTCCACCACCCCTAGCATCTTGGAACCCACCTTCATAATGAGCCTTCTTGGAATTCCTTCACTTTCTCTTTCTAAGCTTATCTCCCTCAATTTGTTTGGCATATAGTTAAGATATGCCCATCTCTCTTATGACATGGTAGTGTGACACTCTTTGTTGACTAAGTCTGAAACTCCCATCACAAACTTATTCATTCTTACTCGTGGATCGACAACCAAGTGAGGAGCATCTTTGAAAGTGTGTTGAATTTGAAAAGTACTCCCTCACACTCATAGAGCCTTGTTTGAAGTTCATAAATTCCATCATCTTTGCCTCTCTTAGATCCATAGGGAAGAAGCATCATGGAAGACGACTTTGAATTCCTCGCATGGAATAGGCTTATCATCCACCCTCTTCTATGAGTTGATAGGCCACTAGTTCTGATTTCCCCTCCGAGCTTACCCCTATGATAGCTAGGACTTTTTCCACCTCATCAATATATTCTTAACGATCGTCCTCCACTTTAAAGCCATGGAACTCCAAAGGATTCATTCTAGTGAGGTCCCTCACTCTTGAGGCCAAAGTAGGAGCATGAGATGCTTGGAACCCTTTGTTAACTTGGTTGGCCACGCCTTGTTCCAGCAATGTGATAATATTTCAATATTCGACATGAGCAAATCCTTCTTGAGGAGCTTGTGGGGCTGGAGGGGCTTCATCCTTCTCAAGAACAGGTACTTTTGGTTGCATTCTTTTTTGGTAGCATTATCTAGAAGCGCAAAAGGGAGATCATCAGAAATAGGAAGTCTTAAGTCAAGTTCTAAAGCACTACATATATCATGATGAAGTGAGTCGTTTCCTAAACGCCTTATCACATACTATTCATAATTGTGGCATACTTCACAACCATGAACAAGACTCTACTTGATGCGATATGTTGAATTTTTGAATACCATTTATAAACATAATGCTCTAATACCAAGCCTATTATGACCGAAGCTTGGGGCCTAGGTGCGACATCGCAAATGGAAAACCCGAGGGTACCCTAAACAAGACTCATAGCATACATAAGCATATCCTTGGTTTAGAAGTATGGATCGGTCATCAACAAATAACACTAAGGGGATCTATGAATAAGGAAACACTCTATGGGACTAGGGATCATGGAAATTACATCATGTAATCACAATAAGTAAGTCTAAGGGAAGAAAACATAGGACACACTCTATGGGGATTAGGGACTTCACCACTGGCTAGCATAATCAAAGAAGCATCATACATGGGGTAAGGACTAAGGGAAAGTCTCCATAGATACATAAGTGTCGCAAGAGTCATACATAACATATTATCTAACAATACCTCTAGTCATAAATAGAGTGGGAGCGAAAACATGTTCCGAACTCATCCTCAAAAGTAAATAACAAGAAAAAGCAATGTCTTAACATAGGTAGATAGAAATGGATGTTTCCCTTGAAATGGAGGACTCACCACAAGAAGTCTTCAAGAATCATACTATCCATGAGGAGGTGGATGGGTAGGAGCTCCGGTCCCTACATAGTTAGATCTTATAGGCAAAAATTATGTGTTAGTACTTTAATGTATTAAATATAAAAGATGTAATGAACAAGGGAATCATAAGCCATATTAGACAAGATGCATAATCATATACAAAGAAAATAAGCTTAATATGAAATGAATGTTCAATGTCTTATTTAAAACATACATGGAAGGTAAATCATAATTTCAAACATAGCATATACATATGTAGGAAGGGACCATATCCGACAATTAAGATCATGCGAGCTACTGCATGAAATTTCGATATTGCCTCCATATCGAAAAAGGAATAGTCTACTTACAAAGGTAGATTAGTCTCACTGAAATGACCCAAAAATTGCCCGAAATGTGCCTCGGAAGTGCCCGGAATCATAATTTCATGTATCCCAAAATTCATGCGTGATATCAAAAATCCGACTTCATATTCTTGTTCAGGGGTTAAATAGAGTGGAAAATGGGTCTAACCCCAATTAAGTGCAACCGTAGCTAAATTTTAAAATCATAAAAATATGATTTCCAATGACGATCAGTGCCCCTGGCACGACGCGCCAAGGGTACGCTTCTGTGTATTTTTGATGTCAATTTTCTATCTCTATCCAAGACTTTTAGGTCTTGGGCCTAAGTGTTCCCATGCGTGAATATACCTATCCTTGGCGGTTATTTCACCCTCTTATCATTCAAGACATTTCCAAATACTCTCTCAAACACTTAGACAATATTTCATCTCCACATCTCAAGTCCCAAAACTCATCTGAATCTTAAGGTTCTCATTTAAGCTTCAAGTCTCCATCTCCAATCTCTTCAAGGATTCTCCAAAAGTCAAGGTATATGGGTTTCTTTCAGGGGTTCCTTTCACCCATGATGCCCAAGCAGTCTTTTACCTAAATTTGCATGATTTAAAGTTGATTTACTCATGGGTCTTGCTTATTATGAATTTCACTGCACACTATGTTGGGGTTTCATGAAATTGTGATTGTTTCAACATGTTTTGAGCTATGAATCTAAGGTTTTGTTGTGAGATTTGATGAAAGGTTTTGATGTATATTTCTTGAGGGTGTTACCAAGTATCTATTGATGGTTTTACATTGGATTTTCTAGCATGATTCCACTCTTGAAATGCATGGTTTTACACTAGAACTACACATCCGCCAAGTGTTTGATAAAATATCCGGGTTATGATTTCTTGAGGAATTGAAAGTCTAATATATGTATTATGAGTTGAATGACTTTATATGATGAAAGGAACATATGTATATGATATTATCTCTATAGTGTTTGGAATTGACCAAGCCTCATTTGGGAGGTTATAGGCCCGAATAACTTTGTTGAGGGGTTTGTTCCTCGATCGCCTCGCTCGGGAGGTGGTAGGCCCATGCAGCCATGTCAAGGGGTTTATACCTTGATAACTATGTTGGGGGTTTGTACCTCATCAACCATGTTGGGGGGTTTGTACCTCATCAACCAATTAAGGGGTTTGTGCCTCATTGGCCTCTCTAAGGGGATGGTAGGTCTTGTATATGCACTAATAATGGTTACTCCTTACACATGGATTATGTTCTATATGAGCATGGTTTACTACAAGTATCTTCATGCATGCCATATTGTTATATACTACTTATTGCCCTATGCTTATACATTTCGATTATGTTACTTATTTCTTATTGCATTGCATCCTATATACTTAGTGCATGCAAACGTACTAACGCATACTCTATGCCTACATGATGTCACCATGTAGGAATCGGAGCCCCACTTGAGCATCCACCTCCACGTGGCTAATACGATTTCTTCCAAGCTTGTTGGTGAGTCCTCTATTCCGGGGATAATGTTTATGATCTCATGTTATGTTCTAAGACTATCTTTCTTTTATGTATGTATTGACTATGAGGGTGAGCCCAGTTGCTTGTCTTGGCCCCCACTAAGTTCTATGGTTAGAGGTGTTGTTAGATATGGTACGTATCTATGCTATGAGTATTGACTCTCTTGTTATTGATATTTATGCTATGAAGCTTCCACTTAGTCCCTTTTGCCCTTATTTCTAATCTATTATGTCATTTATTTGCTCCCGTGACCAATGATGTGTAATAATATGTTGCGAGACTTGCTTGGGGTCCTTTCAGGTTCTCCATGCGCCATGTCACCTTTAGTCCCTAGGCTTGGGTCGTGACACTCACCTTACAAGAACTTACCTATTTTGGAGAGTGCTTTACAAATGCCTTATGAAAACTTAACCCATTTCGGTTACTATAAAGGGCTTACGGGAATTTACAAACAACAACATACCTAGTGGAATCCGACAAGTGGGGCCTGGAGAGGATAAAATTTATACAGACCTATACAATTACCTCATAAAGATAGAGAGACTGTTTTTAGAAAAATCTTGTCTCACAAACAAGAATTTATCATTTTAGTTAATATATGACAAGGGCCTTATGGGAACTTATCCATTTCAATTAATATATGAAAAGGGCCTTTCGAGAACTTACCTATTTCCATTATTATTTTGCATGTATGTTACGAGAACCCACCAATTTAGGTGAAATCATACAATATGAACTGTATATAATCCATTAGCAATTCACAAATCTATGGTGGCAACATAGTTAAGGTACAATAGAAATCTACCAAGGTCATCTCGGTGCTAAGTCAACATCCCATGGAATACTTAAATTATAACCATAGTCATATCATGCATAAGCTTGTCAATCTTAATATCATAATAGGAGAAACTCATCAAAACCATAGCATCATAGAAGGGCTCCACAGTCTTTCATAATTTTCATAATATTTTCATGGAATCATAACATACTTGTTAGCCCTTAATCATTCATAATATTCATAACTTGCAAAACTTACAATCACACCTTTCATCAACACCAGATGCTTCATCATATAATCATAGTTCCAAAACTTAGTAGGTTTATGCATAGAGACTTGAAATCATGAAATTCAAGAGTATTGGACATGAATGAAGTAAAAAATGATCATTTGAAAACATTCAAACAACCACCATCATTATAGAAAAACCCCTTGTTAGGGCATAATGAAAATCACCTCATAAACCATAAATCTTCTTAGCATTTTATAGTATCATAAGATGCATAGCTTAAATATTATAAATAAATTCATAGTATCAACCTTGATAGGTGTTCATGCATTTCAAATCAGTATTTGATAATTTCCTGCTCAAATTATGCATATAAAGAATGATATAAAGTACCCATAAAAAACGTGTCTTGAAATCAAAGGGCTAAATTAAGAAGGGGTTTGGAATCCATGGGTGAAAGAACCCGTGGATGGAGAAATCCACACACCTTAAGTTCTTGAAGAAGATGGAAGAAAATTGGGAGAATGTTGAAGCTTGGTCCTTAATGGAAGAGCCTTGAAACCCTAGAAACTTTGGAGAATTTGATGGAGGAATTTGGGAGAGTTTGGAGAAGATTTTAGGAGTTTAATAAGTGATTTTAGGTCCTAAAATGATGGAATTTTTGAGTATTCCCATATATGTTTTACGGATGTATCTCAGTTGCCCTTACTCAAATCTAGATATTTTCAAAAAATTTGTACTGTGGTGAAACGGGACTACGATGCAGACTTGTTCCGACGTAGTTCATCTTCACATGAAGTTCAATTTTTGTACAAGGATGAGTCTCAGTCATGTTTACACTGAAATGGACCCTCTCTGTGATGCAGAGAGGAAGCGTACCCCTCTGGAAAGTGCCAAAACATGCAAAACATTAATTTTTGATACGGTTGACTTACAAATTGAAGGAGACCATCTTCCCACACAATTTTGCCTCATGAACAAGAATACAACCTTGGATTTGTCAAAAAAAAGGATGATACGTTATGCAAGACATTAATTACAAGAGTATTCCGAAGCACTTTGGAAGGTATTACAACCACGAGGGTATTTCATGGATCGTGGTCCGTTTTACGGACCATAAAGCAGTGACATTTTTGGGGAAAGTGAGGTGAAAATTTTGCCAAGTATAGGGTCATTCTATGAGAGGATTATATGACTCGTAAATAAAACTACGGGTCATAGTAATAATCCATAAAATAGGGTTCAGAAATATCTTTCGAAACAAAGAAATATAACCAGGACAAAACTTGGGATCCCGAGCTATAAGTAGATCTACAACTCGTGGATTAAGCTCGCAGATAGGTCTGGACATAGTTTAATAAATCACTTTTTGGTCATGTTTTACCTATTTCACTTATAAACTACATCGTTTTTACCTTAATAACCACCTTAACTGCCCCATACCTAATAAAATTACCCTCAAATACTCTCAAACTCATGCACTCCTAAATTTCTCTTAAAAACTCCATGTCTTTTTTCTCAAGGAGATTCACCATTAAAGCTTAAGGGTTCCAAGCTTTCCAAGGAAGATCAAGATTAATGCTTTCCAATCCTCCTAAGGCTAGGGCTTCATCTATGGACTAATTTCATTCATGGCCCCAATCCAAACTTCACTTTTTCTTGCAAAATCAAGCATGAATTTTATGTGTTTTCATAATTTCTATTTAAATGCTTGAATTATGGTTATTACATGACTAATTTCCCTTATTATACATGAATGATGATGATTTACATGAATTGCATGATTTCCAATGGATTTTCAGGGGATTTCAGGTATATGTTGATTAGGGCTTATAAAATTGATATAAGTTTTCTTAATTATGATTCAATTTGATT
Source organism: Solanum ossicruentum (assembly GCA_025774065.1). NCBI lineage: Eukaryota > Viridiplantae > Streptophyta > Magnoliopsida > Solanales > Solanaceae > Solanum > Solanum ossicruentum. The sequence goes on along the minus strand of JAOTQR010106920.1, from coordinate 9,823 downwards.
TCAATTGCATCGATCTCATATGATTTTCGTTATATTTCATGATTATAGCTTCAATTGTTCATAATCTATATTTGGCCCTAATTCCTATGTTAAACTATGTTTTTACGAATAAGATTCTAGGTATGAAAGTATACCTATGATCATCATTGTGAGGGTGACCAAAGACCTAAAGTTATGCTATGTTTACAAGATGGAGAGTATACCACACTATATGCAAGATATGTAGATGGACTATTCTTATGACATGAATTAATTTACTTGGTTTTATACCTATCTTACAAGTTATGAAATTATGATGTTATGAAATATGGATTATGTTAATGACTATGCATCTATTGCATGATTATGTATTCCGTGGGGATTTGACTTAGCACCAAATAAGCTTGAGTGAGGGGAAGTATCCCCAAGGGTCCTTATATAAATTTTCTTGTCTCATAACTATATGCCACCATATGATTAGGATTATGTGCCTATAAGGTATTGACATCCCAAATGCGCAACATCGCAACAACTTGTTAAAAATAATAATTAAAAGAATTTAAAAGAAAATGATTGATTTTAAGAAAAATAGTTTGATTTTAGGAGTCGTCACCTAATTTTAAGAATAATTAGGAAATCAATTAATTATTTACAAAATAGTGTGCGAACCAAAAAATTCAAGGTAAGGATTCAAGTTATTCTGAAGGGAAGGTATTAGCACCCTTCAAAATCCAGAACTGTGGATCACGACTGAACTTATTTTTTCAAATTGAAGATGAGGTACATTATTTTTATAATAAGAAGGAGATACACAATATAACATAAGTATAATAATCACAAAGCATACATAAATAATGAAATAAATAATGATATGTGAAGCGTCCTAGTATTTACCTAACATCAACAATATACATAATAATGAATATAAATAACAAATTAAAATTGTCCCGTCTTTTTGAATGGGGGACGACCTCGAAAATCGACGGAGAAGTTTCGTCCTCACCAATTTGACAAATAACATATGAATACGTGGGGTCCTATTTAAAGAAAAAGAAAGACAAAAAGAGAAAAAGAAAAAGTTAAAGTAAGAAGGGGAAACACGCGGGGTCGAAAAATTAAGTGAGGCCAAGAAATGCACCCGATGAATTAAATTGTATCAATTAATGAGTTTCTTTAAAATTAACTAAGCAAAATAGTTAATTCAATTATGAACTACTGAATTTCCCATAATTCGCAACCAAAATTTTATAGTTAACACATGACAAATATGAACCTAAATTATGTTTTCCATCTTTTTAAATAAGGAGGCCTCGAAATTCGATGAATAAATTTTTCTTCAACCAAGTTTATAAAATAAGACAAGTAACTATCTGTTCAAATTCAAGTAAAGGAAGAGAATCAATTAACATATTCACCATAAAAATCAAATCAAATAGAGAAAATGATAAATCAACTAACTAATCTTATGACTTGGTCACCATTTTACTAAAAAAAAAAAAACCGAAGTTTTCAACAGACACGAATTTCAAAAGGAAACATAATTGCAAAGATTCCTGCACAAAGATTCGACAAAAATTATTCAAGAAGCTAAACTTTTCCTCGTCTTTTTTTAAATGGAGAGGCTTCGAAATCCGACAGATAAATTTGTCATTGGCCAAGTTAGCAAACAACATGCGTGAGTTTAAACTAAAGCTTCTGAATTTCGAAATAAAATAAACATCAATCTAACTAAATTTTTTCCATCTTTTTGAATGGTGAGGCCTCGAAATCTGACGGATAGATTCGTCATTGGTCATATTTACTTGTCTAGTTAATACCATCAATAAAATAATATTTTTTTTTAAAAAATAAACACTCTATGTTCCATGACAACATCAATAACAAAAAAATAATACCAAACTAACATCACATGTTAGTGGAAGAATTCTAGCACCACATAAGATAAATGTACAGGTGATATATTTGACTAGGAAATTAACATAGCAACTTTAAAAAGAAAGCATTTCCACTACAAATAATTTATAACTAAAATAATCAATAATTATATATGAAAAACCTAAAATATTCATAATAATGTCAAAATTAGAGCAAATCACCAAGAAATTCAAACAAATCACTAAAATATAGTCCACAAAATACAATATCAATAAATAAAAGTCTAATTATTAGAAAAAAGAATAATGCACAATAATAAAATAGTAAATCAACAACAAAGAAGACAATGCACAATTTAGTCGATAAATGATGGTAATAATTTTAAAACAAATAAATAACAAAAGATATCATTGCAAAGCAATAAGAAAATAAAGAAAACAATGATTCATAAATAATAAAATAATCAATGACCAAAAAAAAGGAAACATTACATCATTAGCACCAAAGCTGTGAAAAAAAAGAGTTTCGTCAACATACCTTTTTCCGGATCAAATTTGCATTGTCGGAGCTTCGAGCGTGAAGTGGCAGTGAAAATTCCTAGCCATTGCTTGTTGGTCTTGTCATTTTCCTTGTTGCGCTGGCGCAGTAGGTTTGTGGTTGGAGAGCTAGCAACTGATTTCCAGTTTGACAAAATGGGGTTGACATTTTGTTTTGGTGGTGAGTATTGATGAGGTTTTGGACGATTTTATTGCTGGTTTAGATCTGGTGATGTCGAGTTCGAGGCTTACCAGTGACAAGGAAAACAGAGGGGATTTTGGTTGGCGTGGGTGGTGGATTTTCTGGGTTTTTTTGGGGGCTGGTTGTTGGAGATGAGAGAAAGTGATGCTGGCAGCCATGGTAATGGTCATTGGGTGGCTATTTCAGGTAGGTGTAGATGTTGTTTTCATGGTTGATTTTGAAGCTTTTCATAGTGGGATTTGGAGGTGTTTGAGGCTGTTTTTGGTGCATTTTTTTGGCAAAAGGTGGTTGTGTTGAATGTTGTTAGTGGTGGCGTTAATAGCCCAAAAATGCGGTTGTTTGGGTGGATTTTCATGGCTGGTTTGTTGGAGGTGAAATGGGTATTTTTCAGGTGGGATTTTAGGTTGCTTTAATGGTGTTTTCAGGCTAGTTTTGAGATGGTTGTTTGACGGTGAGTGGAAAGAAATGTAGTTGAGGGAGATGGAAGTATACGGAGGATGTCACGACCCAAGCCTAGGGCCTAGATGTGACACGACAAATGGGGAACCTGAAGGAACCCCAATCAAGCCTCTTAACTTGTCATTACACATCTTTGGTTGTCGAAGCATATAAAAGGAATAAAGTAAGAAAAAGAAACAAAGGACTAAGGGATAGCGTGTCAAAACATCAACATCAAAGAAAAAGAGTCATAGCTCATATCATAACTAAATAACTCATCCAACAAACACCTCTAAATACATAGAGCGGGGGCCAACACAAAGCTATCGGGCTTACCCTCATAGTCAATAGAATATAAGATAGTGTCTCAATACATAGATAATATAAAAATAAACTAAGGTCTCTGAAATGGATGACTCACCAATAAGATTGGAATAACACCGACTAGCCATGTAGAGGAGGAGGATGATCAACTTGAGCACTGGTTCCTACATGGTGATATCATGTAGGCAAGAGTATGCATTAGTACGTTTGAATGTACTAAGTATGTAGGATGCAATGCAACAAGAATTAGGCATCATAGTCAAAATGCGTAACAATAGGCAATAAGCACGGTATAACAATATGGTATATATGATCATTGCGTAAGTAAAACATGCTTAAGTAACTCATGCTTATATAGGATATCATATGTGAAGAAGAGACCAAGCTAGATTTCCAAATGTACAACCCTTTGTTAGGTTAGTGATTATGCCGCCCCATCACTTAGGCGGATGAGTACTAACCCTCATCTAGGTTGGTGATAATGCTGCCCCAACCAAGGTGGATAAGTACTAACCCTCATCTAGGTTGATGAGTACTAACCCCCATCTAGGTTAGTGATGATGCCGCTCCATCACTTAGGTGGATGAGTATTTAACCCTCATCTAGGTTGATGAGTACTAACCCTCATCAAGGTTAGTGATGATGTTGCCCCATCAAGAGGTGGAGAAGACAAACCCTTCCCTAGGTTATCCAGGCGCTTAGACCACCCGGATTGGGGATGGTCGAGTTCTACACTTTATATAGGATTTGTCACATGGTCTAATGTAACACTTTTACATAGGATTTATCATAGGCTCTAATGTAATACTTCATATAGGAATAATCATATACATAAGCCGACTCAAGATCCGCTACTATCTTTTCCTTTTTATTTAGGAAATCGAGCCGCAGGAACTCCTAATGGGTTAAAGACTGGTCAAGCAGAAATAATATGCAGGGTGAGATATTGTCTATTTTCTTCCACCCAATTCAACATATTCCATTTGGGGAAGGTCGCGGCCGACTGGTTGGCATCTGCTGCAAGGCGGTTCCGTGGGCAGTTTTCTGCTTCCCTTTTCAACAAGTCATAGGATTCGTCACATGGTCTAATGTAACATTTTTACATAGGATTTATCATAGGCTCTAATGTAATACTTCATATAGGAATAATCATATACATAAGCTCATTTCATAATCATAATATCATTTATATCATAACTCATGCTTAGGACCTTTAATTCCTCAAAAACCATAACCGGATATTTTATCAAACACTTTAGGGGTGTATAATGGAGGTAAAAGACCATACAATTTTGAGATGAAATCATGCAAGAAAATCTATTATACAATCATCAATTAATACCTTGCAACACCTCTAAGACATTCACATCAAAACCCCTCATCAAGTCCAACATTAGATCCAAGATTTGGAGCTCAAAACACGCTAAAACAACCACACTTTCATGAACAAAAGTCACTGTGCAGTAAATTTCTCAATATACAAGACCCATATGTAAAATCATCTTTAAATCATTAATTATTAAATAAAAGAAGTTTTAGGTACCATGGGTGGAAGGATCCAATGGTTCAACACCACATACCTTAGGTCTAGAGTTGCTTGGAATTGAGATTGGGAAGAATGAAATAATCTTTAAATCCAATCTTGTTCTTGGGTTTACTTCGAAAGGAATTGGGGCTTGATGGAGGGTTTTGAGAGAATTGAGAGTGTATTTGAGATGACAGTAATGAGTTTGATCCATTGGAATATTGTTTAGGACTTTTAGGATGGTTAAGATAGTATTGGAAGTCTAAAAAGGGCATTAGAGTAATTAAAATTTACGAAGACGCCATAAGTGATCGGATGGAAAAATTGGCAAAGTGTCATCTCACTAGAGACTTAACTGGCCATGTCGCACTCCATGGGTCATGTGGGGTTCCCGTGAGACAAGACTCAGACAGAAAAATGGAATTGGAACACTTGAGAAAAAGTTAGCATCGACGTCACTTTGACAACAACTTTCACAGACCGTGTAGTGTTACACGAACCGTTTACTGGTCCATCCCACCTCACATAGACAAGAAAACATTGCAGGCCACCACAAGCCCAGGTAACACGGGCCGTCACACTCCACATGGCCTATCAATAGTGCCCATGGCACCACCCTTAGCCACATTTACCCCAAGTCCAACAAGCTTCTTTTGGCACACCTTATAACCATCCCCATGGTCAGTGGTGAGCCACATGGCCCGTGCCACTGACCATTTCACCTTCCTTAGTACGAAAAATGTCCTTTCCAACCCTAACTACCCCGAATGGCCCTTCAAAGGCCACACTGGCCGTCAAGCAGTCCGTTTAACACCATGCCCAAGAAGGTCTCACGAAAACGATCATAACTCCTTCATTTGACATCGAAATAAGGTGAAACCAAGTGCGTTGCAAAGCTAACTCAAAGCGTTTTTCATGCCTTAGACCAAAATGGGTATTTCCCTACTCCAACCAATCCAAACAGTTCGTCCAAGGACATACTTCCTGTCAAAGTGCCCGTGTGATATCACTGCATGGGAGGGTCTCACGAATTGGTCATAACTCCTTCATCTGACCTCGGAATGAGGTGAGACCAAGTACGTTAGAAAGCTAACTCAAAGGGATTTCATTTTAAATGTCATAGGCCATCCAGTTCCAAGTGTGCCAATAGTTATGCTAGTTTAAAGTTGACCCTTGCATGAACCATCACCCAAACCTCAACTCATAGGGAAGTCTTGAACTAGTTTAGGTACTAGGAGTCTCCCACGAACCTAATACACCCCCAACCTAAATAAATAAGGCTAGAAACATGGATAATAAGAGCATAGAGTTACGGGGTGTGTCACAATATCTCCTCCTTTGGAACATTCGTCCCCGAATGCCAAAGAAACGTACACAAGGAAAGTAGTCATGAAGACTTTAGCCAAAACTTGAATGCCACAATGCACATAAACATGATTTCCAAGAAAATTCAACATGTACATCAAAATTCTCATAATCTTATTAACATGAACATGAATGCATGCAATGACATAAGGGCAGAATCTTGAGACTTAGAATCGTAAAAAGGACTTGACATGTCATCATAATCTTGATTAGAAAGAAAGAGATACAGATATTGCATCTCCATGCCCACACCATCTCCTCGAGAAATAAATATGAATGGACGACTCTTCCAAAGGGGCCTTGACGAACACCATATCCACATTAACCAACTTTTGCTCTTATCCATCCAACACCCCCACCGGAACCTTCCTTTAAGCTAACTTGTCCTCTACATCACCCTCAATTTCAAGGAGTGCACACATCCCATCCACCTAGAAGAATGAAGAACTAGATGAACCATATCTACATCTATAGGCTATCTATAAACTTAAGCAACCTTACCAACCTCCCTCTACACTCTATAAGGACTCACAATCATCAACTCAATTATCAACCTTAAATACACCTAATCCACTTGGTACCGCAACCACCATCTCCTCCTTGGGAGACAACCTCCACTTTATTATTTTCTTACCCAAAACTTCCAACTCTAACAAGATGGAATTAAGGCCTTACTAATCTAGACCTCTTAACCCAAGAAGATCAGAATCACCAAGGACACTATACTACCATTCCCAACTTCCCTCAACCAACTTCCAACCTAGCCAACTGATAGACGCTACTAGTCTTCTCTTTGTGTAACACCCCACACCGTATAATACTAGTACAATGCAAATGAAACATGATATGGTTTGATCAAATTAGTGGCCATTTTTAAAAGTGTCTGAATCTCATGTTATAAGGGGATATGTGCGTCTAACGCTTAAGAGGGCTAAGTGTATACATGTTTTATGTCAAATTGAGGAGATCACGACCTTAAACAAAGTGAGAATTGAGGTGTTTGTAGGACTTAATAAGCTAGCAGGTGAGTCACCTACTTACTTGACTTAAATTTTCTAGCTAAACGGAGATGAGGCTCAACGTCGAATTAGTCCAAATTTAATTATGAATAAATTCTGTTTTAAGGGTGTAAATTTGACCTATGTTTTAGTATCACCCATGTACAATATTTTCAGCCCAAGAAGGATATTAAAAAGGGCCCAAAGACATCACAACCCACTTGACCATTTGGGCCCAAAACTAAGAGAAAGTTGGAAAATAAGAAGCCCAAGCCCATCAAATTGGAGACCCATTTAGGCCCAAGTGTAATGGCCAAGCTGTTGGATAACTAGCTTGATAATGTGTGGTATTAAGTGATCAAAATGTCAAAAGATAGGTGGCCAAATTAGTCTTACAAAAAGGTGTTATAAGCAGCAACATTTATTTACTCTTAGACTTGGAAAAAAATTCAACTTTCTCAAAAACTTTGGTGTTTTTCTTTCTTGACCTAGCAAGCAGCTACAAGGGAACTTCTGGGGTTCTTGGAGAATCCCTACACCTTGCAGGTAGTGGTAAGTAAGTTTACATATGTGTTTATTATGTTTTTTTTTATGAAAAACAACAAGTATATTCTAGTATGTTTGTGTTGGAAATTTGGGACAGTATCTAGTTCAAAAGTTGCTGCACACTTGTATTTTATTTTAGTGACTTCTCTATGGTTTTTGGGTTGTATTATGAAGAGAAGTTGATATTATTAATATGGTTTAAGGTATGAATATTAACCTAAGGTTGCTGCCCTGATTTTGATTTCATTTAACAAACACGTTTTATTGTGTTATCTTAAGTGTAAGGTTGATTGGAACTTGTGGGCTGTTGGATGGAAGGTTATTGGATTGCGTCCTTCATGAATTCTTGGGTGCTGTTCTAAGATTGTTTTAGTACTATTTATATGTGTAAATGTTGCTAGAATAGTTTGGTTAGAGTTGGAATAGGTTTGGAATTGTCGATGTCGAAATGTAGCAAATGGAAGTACAACTATGCTGTCCATTTATAGGTTGTGTAGAATTGTTATGTGTTGTGCTTTGTGGGATGTTGTAAGACTGTTGTGGCACTAAACTAGACTGCACATGATGTGTACATGTGAATTTGTGTTAGAAAATACAATTAGGGGTGTAAAGGTTGAAAGAGTAAGCTCGGGTTTATAGATACCCGCTTGCTGTCCGTGTATTGTTTTGTTATGTGATTGGGCTGCCAAGATGTATTTATTGGCTGCTAATGCTAGTTTATCACCTACTATGTTGTAGATAAATATTTGAAGGAAGGGAAGGTTATCTTGAGTTAATTGCGAGGTCATACAGCGAGGTAGGTAAGACTACTTGATTTTGTATTACTTGGCATGAAACATATATCCTTCCTTGGATGCTATACATGTGAGTGGTATAGAAGCTGTCGAGTTAGTGACATATAGGCTAAAGGATGTGGCATGGCTATATTGTGGTATGAAGCTTGGAAGCAATCTAAGAGCATAGATGTACCTCCAACTACCTGGGAAGAGTTCAGAGAGGCATTTCTTGACCATTACTTGCCATTAGAGATCCGAGACGCCCATGCAAATCAGTTCCTGAATCTTCACCAAGGGAATATGAGTGTGAGGGAGTATAGCATTCCAATTTAATTCCCTGGCAAGGTATGATCCTAATGTAGTTGCTATAATGGTAGATAGAGTTCATTGATATGTAGATAGGTTGGATATATATCTGGTCAGAGACTGCACCATTGCTTCCTTGAACAAAGACATGGACATAGCAAGACTATAGGCTTTTGCACAAAAATTGGAGGATCAGAGGCAGAGGAGAAGGATACAAGAGTTAGAAAGGGGGCAGGCCAAAAGAGCTAGATCTACAGGGCAGTTTACACTGTCCTAAGGTGAGCTTAGGCCTCGGTTTTCTAATAAACTGCCTAGGCCATCATCCTCCTACTCTGCAGCCAGTGCTCCACCACAATTTCAAGGGTCTCGAAGTAATTAGTTTGTTCAATGAGGTAAGGGACAAGGTATACGGACAACAGGATATTTGGCAGATCAATTAATGACTCCTAGGCAGCCTTGTAAATAGTGTGGAAGGATTCATCTGGGTATACGTTGTGTTGGGACAGACATTTGTTATTGGTGTGGTGTGCCAGGGCACATGATGAGGGATTGCCTGAGGAGACGTATGGGTGGTATAGCACAACCTAATGGATTAGCTTTTACATCATCGTCATTAGTTCCTCCAGCAGTTAGGGGTTAGTAAGCACCTATGGGTCGTGGTAGAGGTGTGAGAGGGGCAGCTAGCTCTAGCGGAGTCCAAAATCGCACTTATGCACTAGGGAGTCGCAGAATTTGGAAGCTTCACCTGATGTGGTCACAGGTATATTGTCTATCTTTTAACATAATGTATACGCATTAATTCACCCTGGTTCTACACTATCATATATCACTCCAGTAGTTGCTGGAAATATTAAGAGAACACCCAAACTATTGAGGAAACCATTTGAAGTGTCTACACCAATCGGTGAATCTATTATGGCTAGAAGGGTTTATTATGACTGTGTAGTAACTGT
>JAOTQR010106894.1:0-27095 GCA_025774065.1 Solanum ossicruentum | reverse complement strand
ATTTTATCCGCCAAATTCACTTAATTCCCTACTCTCGCACCTCAAACGGATTAAATTTAAGACATACTTCAATCCCACCAATTGGTAATTAATCTTAGGAAATTTCGGGGTTTAACAGTGATAGCACAAGATTTGCAATTCCTAGAATGGGTTATTTTTCAAGAGAGGAAAATAAACTACCCTAAAAACCTAAGAAAAGCTCCAAAATGTACATGTGAAATGTCTACTAGTCGAACTCTTCTTCAAAAGCCTAACTTAAGTTATTTATAGTGTTTACAAAATAAGCCTAGACTTTACACAGAAAAGGCAGTTGGCAGCTGATAAGTCTCACAGTTACAACCCGTAGGATGACCTAAAGTCGTAGTCGGGATCTCATATCAGGTTCTTGGCATCTTGGACTGAACTGTTACGACCCATAGGTAGGAGTCACTGCTTGGGCTACGACTCGTATGTTTGTCCCGTAGTCTTGGTCTTCAGTTTTGGTCCAACATTTTGGCTCTCTGATTCTTGCTATGTGTCCATCTATACGAGTCATAGTGTGTAGTACGACTCGTAGGATGAGCTCGTAGGGGTGACCTTCACTTGGCAGATTTCTAATTTCTTATCTTTAATTCTTGCTACGACACAACCTACAACTCATAGCATGAGCTATGACTCATAGGTAGGCTCGTATGGCCTATGTTTCAGCAAAATCTGCAACTTTTCTTCAAAATCATGCCAACCTAAATTTTCTGCAAGATTAACACAAAAACACATCAAAACACTGAAAAGTCCCTTTAAGGACTCATAAAATCCCTTGTTTCAGGCATCAAATGTGTTGTATTTGGATAGCACATCAACGACCCAAGCCTAGGGCCTTTATGACACGGCGAATGTGAAACCCCGAGAGACCCCAAACATGCCTCTTAGCATATCATACACACATCCTTGGTTGTGGAAGCAATATAAGCAAGATTTAATGTGACAATAATAGAAAGGAAAGTGGGGCTAACAGAAGTCTTTCATACCAACATAATCATAAGAGTCAAGCTCAAATATCAAAAACAGTAATATCCAACGACGCATCTACATAGAATAGAGCGGGGACCAAGACACTTCCAGGGCTCACCTTCAAATAATAAGTATCCAAAAGTATTAAACAAGTCTTAACAAGCTTGAATGCAAAATAGATATTGTCCTTGGTGTTGAGGACTCACCAAAAGCTTTTTCAAGCAAATAAACTAGCCACGTGGAGGAGGATGATCAATAGGAGCTCCGGTCCCTACATGGTGATATCATACAGGCATAGAGTATGCGTTAGTACTTGGAATGTACTAAGTTTGTAGGGTGCAACGCAACAAGGATATAAGCCAAGATAATCAAGATGCATAATCATAAACAATGGATATAATCTCAATATCACATGTATGATCTATGCTTGTAATAAAACATAAATGTAAACCATCAACTTACATAAAATAATATACATATGTGGGAGGAGACCTTAACTGATATATAAGACCAAGCAAGCTACTACTTGGAATCCTGATGCACGACACCCCACCGGAGAAGGTGTGGTCTACTTGCCAAGCTAAACCACACTTAACCCCACTTTGTGGGTAACTTGACCTGGATGGATCCACTGGTAAGCCCTTTTAGGAAAATAACATAATTCTATGGGCACATAGTTTAGAGACTAAGACTTTATATAAGGACAGCTTGAGTCTAGCCCCCACCTTAAGCCTCAATCGGTGAAACGCCCCAAAAAATGTGCTTTGAAAATGTTCATAGTCATAATTTCCATGTATCTCAAAATTCGTGTGTGATATCAAAAATCTGACTTCATATTCTTGATCACAGGAAAGATTAAGTGAATAATGGGTATAACGCCGATTATAAAGGACCCATAACGAAAAATGATATTCGTAAAAGTTTTTCGGGATAGTAAGGGTGCGTGATGGTTCCGTAACACAGACACATCGCAGATCAGTGTTAGCACTTTCTTAATTTTCTTATTATGGACTAAGGCATTAGAGTCATGGCTCCATGCTCATTTACACGTGAAAATCCTGTACTTAGCCATTTTCAACTCCATGTCACTCAAAAACCCTCTCTAAAACCTCTCGACCATTTTATTAAGATTCCCATACAGATTCAAGTATTTCAAGCTTAGTTCCAGATCTCAAGCACTCTATTCAAGATTCAAGACTCCTTCAAGTCTACATCAAGAAAACCTAAGTTTGAGGTATGTGGATTTCACCCATTGGGTCCTTTCACACATAGAGCCCAATCTTCCTATTTTATGAAAATTGCATGTTTTCATGTTGTACTATCTATGGGTTTCTTATATTATGAGTTATAAGCATGAAAAATGTCGGGTTTTTATGAAATGTTAACTAAATATGCATGTTTATCTATCTCAAGCTTGTGCTATGAGTTGGTGTTGTCTATTGAGACTATGTATCTTTTGAGCTATGAAACTATGATCTATTATGAGATTTGATGATAGATTTAAAGGTATCTTACATGAGGGTTTTATAACATGTTGGTGGATTGATATGCATTGAATTTAATCACATGATTTCACTCTTGAATTGTATGATTTTGAACAAGCATCACACACCCAGCAAGTGTTTCATAAAATGTATTGACAAAGATTTTCAAGTTATTACTGATCTATTGTAAGATTTATGAGTCAAGTGACTTCATGATGATTTTGGGATTTCAAAATGTATTGAATTTATGAACATGTCTATGATGTCGTAAATGTCAAATTAAATCCTTTTTCAAAGATTTTACCTCTTGTGGGCCTTTGATGTGAATGCAAGAGTAATGTTTGATGATGTTCTATTCCTATGTTTTAAAGTTAGGCTCACCATTAGAAGTCAAAGATGTTTTGGAGCTACTCATGTCATGTTTCCATGCTTTTTACAAATTGCTAAGTGTGATTATTTCAATTATTCTGCGGAATTAAGCTTAGAATTGATGGATTGGACGTGGCATGGACTATCTTCATGGGTTCATATTCCTTTTCTCAAATTATGTGCCAACATAGGAGTATACTTTACCCTTGCTTTACTAGTGGATCATTTTAGTGAACTTCTTAATGAAATCCTTTCCAAAATGGGTCATATTCCCGTAAGGAGGGTTACTTCATATGAAAAGGTTCATGTTCACATAAGGTGATGTATGGTTTACCTTGGCAAGTAGACCACCTCTTTACTGATGAGGGATAATCATCGGGATTACAAGTTATAGATTATTTGGTCTTACTCTTTGTCGTTTGAGGTCTCTACCCACATATGTATCATGTTCTATGCAACTTGAATGATTTATAAATATGTTTTACTTCAAACATCGATCATATATGCCACATTGAGATTATGCTTATCTATTGCCTATTACTATGCATTTTGACTCTATTGGCTTATGTCTTGTTGCATTGCATCCTACATACTTAGTACATTCGAATGTACTAACGCATATCTTTGTCTACATGATATCACCATGTAGGGACCAAAGCTTCTTTTGATCATCCTCCATGAAGTTAGTGAGATTCTTCAATGACAAGCTTTGGTGAGTCCTCAAGTTCGAGGACACCATCTACTTTCTTGTTATTTTAAGACTTCTTATGTTGAACATTTGACATTGTGAGGGGTGAGCCGGGAAAGTGTCTTGGCCCTGCTCCATTCTAGGTTAGAGGTGTATGTTGGATATTATGATGTTATTATATTATAAGCTTGACTATTTATGCTTTTATGATATTAAAGACTTCCCTTAGTCCCACTTTCCCTTATTTATTATCTCTTGTTGTTGTTTACTTTCCTTCTGCGACCAAAGATGTGTGGTTGATATGCTAAGAGGCTTGTTTGGGTTCTTACTCATCGTTTCATGTTTGGTACTTAGGTTTGAGTCGTGACAAACTTAGTATCAGAGCACTAGATTGTTAATAAACCTCGAAATCCAACACATCATGTCGATTAAAGTCTTGTTCATGGTTGTGAAGCACGCCACAACTATGAGTAAGAGGCTGTGAGGCATTTTAGGAAATGTTTCCATTCTTCATGATCTATGTCGTGCTATAGAAGTTATGGTAAGGCTTTTCCCTAACAAATATTCTTTGCTATTCTAGATCATGCCGATTCTAAGAGGAAGAAGAACCCGTACACCTGAGGGGTAACCGGCTCCTCTAGAAGGAGGAGTAGGCCAAGAAGAATTCTGAGATGCTATTACAATGTTGGCTTATGCTATAACCAACCAAATCAACAAAGGCGCCCAAGCCCTTAATGCTCCTACTCCAGCCTTAAAGATGAGGGATTTTACTATGATGAATCAACCGGAGTTCCATGGGTCCATGGTGGATGAGGATCCCCAAGAATTCATCAATGAGATGTATAAGGTATTGCCTGCTATGGGGGTTAATTCAGAGTTGGCGGCCTACCAACTCAAAGGAGTGGCTAAAATTTGGTTCACCCAATGGAAGATTGAGAAGGAGAATGGTGATGTTATCCCTTGGGAAGAGTTCAAAGTCACATTTCTCAACTGGTTCTTTCTTATTGAGTTAAGGGAGGCGAAGATGATGGAGTTTATGAACCTTCAGCAAGGTTCTATGAGTGTCAGGGAGTATTCCCTCAAGTTCAACCAACTCATCAAGTATACCCATAATTGGTTGTCGACCCTAGGTCAAAGATGAACAAATTTGTGTCGAGTGTGTCCGACTTGGTTAATGAGGAGTGTCGCACCACCATGCTAGTAAATGACATGGATTTTTTCTGGCTCATGACATCTGCCAAACAACTAGAAGGAGAGAAGCTTAGAAAGAGAAGGATTGCTGAGTCTAAGAAGGCTCAATTTGAAGGTAGATTCCAAGGTGCTAAGGGTGGATGGTTTCCTTAAGGACACAAGTTCCAAGTCCAAGGGTCATACAATGCTTCCACCCAGAGGTTTGCCAATGAAAAGAATACATTTTACATATATATTCCTCCCCTCCCTAGGATTCCTAACCAAAGATTCCAAGGTAGTAATGAGGGGGTGCCAAATCCTAGGTGCCAAAAGTGTGGGAAAGGCCATAGTGCCCCATGTTTGAAGAACTCTAATGCTTGTTTTGGTTATGGTGAATTAGGTTACAAAGTTATTGATTGTCCTCATGCTCAACCCAAAGGTATAGATGGTTTTTCTTAAGGCCAAGATGTTAATGAGGGCCAAAGAGGGAGAGAAGGTCATCAAGGAGGTGCTCCAAGGAAAAATTGACTCTACACAATTCAATGAAGATAAGGAGCTGATGAGGTGCCCGATGTTGTTACCAGTATATTAAAGGTTTTTTATTTTAATGTGTATGCGGTGCCACTCTTTCTTTTATTACTCTTTTTGTTTCCAAAAAACTTCATGTTAGTCCTAAATTGTTGTGTGAACCTAATGAAGTGCCTGCACCTGTTGGTGAGTTCATTATTGCTAAAAGAATCTATAGAAATTATCCTGTGTTCATTTTGCATAAAATCTTACCTTGTGATTTTATTGAACTAGACATGGTGGATTTTGATGTCATTCTTGGGATGGATTGATTGCATGAATATTATGCTTCTATTGATTATAGAACCCGTAGGGTTAAACTTCGATTCCCTAATGAACCCATCCTTGAGTGGGAAACTTGTGATGTGGTGGTCAAGGGTAGATTCATTTCTTGTCTTAAAGCTCAAAAGTTTATTTCTAAGGGTTGTCTCTATCATCTAGTGAGGGTTAAGGATGTTGAGTCCAAAGTCCTTCCTATTGAGTCAATTCTGATGGTTAATAGGTTTCTTGATGTCTTTCTCGATGAGCTTTCCGGTGTTCCTCCTGAAAGGGAAATAGATTTTGGTATAGACTTTCTTCCCGATACTCAAACCATTTTTATTCCCCTTACCGTATGACCCCTGTGGAGTTGAAGGAGCAATTGAGGAATTTGTTGGAGAAGGGTTTTATAAGGCCTAGTAAATCACCTTGAGTGCACCAGTGTTGTTTGTGAAGAAGAAGGATAGTTCTCTTAAGATGTGCATTGATTACCAGTAACTTAATAGAGTCACCATA
This sequence comes from Solanum ossicruentum, assembly GCA_025774065.1. Classification (NCBI taxonomy): domain Eukaryota; kingdom Viridiplantae; phylum Streptophyta; class Magnoliopsida; order Solanales; family Solanaceae; genus Solanum; species Solanum ossicruentum. The sequence goes on along the minus strand of JAOTQR010106894.1, from coordinate 21,053 downwards.
AAGAACACGTACCCTCTACCAAGGATTGATGACCCTTTTGATCAATTTCAAGGTGCTTGTCAATTTTTCTAAGATTGATCTTCGAGCAGGGTATCATCAAGTGAAAGTGAGGGAGTGTGACATTCCCAAGACAACTTTCTAGACTAGTTGTGGGCACTTTGAGTTTGTGGTTATGTCCTTTGGGTTGATTAATGCACTGGCTATATTTACAGATCTGATGAATAGGATCTTCAAACACTACCTTGACTTGTTAGTCATGGTTTTTATTGATGATATCTAGAGTTATTCCCATAGTAAGGAGGAGCATGTGGATCACTTGAGGGTGGTGTGACAAATCTTGAAGGAGAAGAGGTTTTATGAAAAATATGAGAAATATGAGTTTTAGTTGAAAACGATTTCTTTTCTAGGGCATTGGTGTCTAGTGATGGCATTAAGGTGGATCCTAAGAAGATGGAGCTGAGTAGAAATTGTCCTAGACATTTGACTCCATCAGACATCAGAAGTTTCTTGGGTTTGGGAGGTTATTGTCGGAGGTTTGTAAATGGTTTCTCCTCTATTGCTTCTCCTATGAGTAAATTGACTCAAAAGAAGGCAAAATTTGTGTGGACCGATGAGTGTGAAAATAGTTTCTAAACTTTGAAAGATAAGCTTGTCTCTGCTTATATCTTGGATCTATTGAAAGGGTTGGAGGGATTTATGGTGTATTGTGATGCCTCAAGAATTGGTTTTGCATGCGTTTTGATGCAAAGTGCTAAGGCGATAGCATATGCCTCTAGAAAACTTAAGGTGCATGAGAAGAATATCCCACACATGATCTTGAATTGGCACCTGTGGTATTTGCTTTGAAAATTTGGCGTCACTACTTGTATGGGGTTCATGTTGATGTTTTTCTACCAGAAAAGTCTTCAATATGTGTTCACCCAATAAGATGTTAACTTGAGACAAAGAAAGTGGTTAGATCTCCTTAAAGATTATAATATGAGTGTGCATTATCACCCCGACAAAGCTAATGTTGTGGATGATGCTCTAAGTAGGGTATATATGAATAGCCTAGCTCATTTTGATGATGGTGGCTAGAGAGGTTCATCGGTTGTCTAGATTGGGGGTTAGGTTGGATGAGGTTGATAATGGTGGTGTATTGGTTGTTGATGGTTATAAGTCTTGTTTGATTGAGGAGGTAAAGGCAAACCAAGATCTTGACCCTCCTTGCTAGAGTTGAAGGCCTTGGTGGAAGATGGTAAAGTAGAGATTTTCTCCCAAAGGGGAGATGGTGCGCTTAGGTACCAAGGTATATTTTGTGTGCTAAATGTAGATGATTTGAAAGAATTGATCTTGAAAGAGGCTCATATTTCATCCTACTCTATTCACCCTAGTTCTACAAAGATGTATAGAGGCTTGAGGGAAGTGTATTGGTGGTGTGGTATGAAGAGGGACATTGCCAAGTTCATATTCGGATGTTACAATTGCCAACAAATGAAAGACGAACATCAAAGGCCGGGTGGCCTAGCCCAAGATATAGAAATTCCTACTTGGAAGTGGGAAGAGATCAATGTGGATTTTGTGGTTGGGTTGCTTAAGACAACGAAATGTTTTAACTCTATTTCGATTGTTGTGGATAGAATAACAAAGTCAGCTCACTTCCTGCTAGTCAAAACTACTTATGGTGCCGAAGATTATGCCAAGTTGTATATACATGAGTTGGTTAGATTGCATGGGGTGCCCTTGTCAATCATTTCAGATCGTAGTGCTCAATTCACTTCTCACTTTTGGAGGTCCTTCAAAAGAGGTCTTGGTACCAAGGTTAAGCTTAGCATGACCTTTCACCCTCAAATGAATAGTCTAGCCAAGAGGACTATCCAAACTCTTGAGGATATTCTTAGAGCTTATGTTTTGGAGTTTAAGGGTAGTTGGGATGAACATTTTCTGCTCATTAAGTTTGCCTACAACAATAGCTACCACTAAAGCATGGGTATGACTCCCTTTGAAGCTCTTTATGGTAGGTGTTGTAGGTCCCCAGTTAGGTGGTTTGTAGTGGGGAAATGGCTTTGCTAGGTTTGGATTTGGTTATGGAAACCTTGGAGAAGGTGAGGTTGATTGGGTAGAGATTAAAAATAGCCCAAAGTAGACAAAAGTCCTATTCTGATATGAGGAAAGAGATCTTGAGTTAAATGTTGGTGATTGGGTCTATTTGAAAGTCTCACCCGTGAAGGGTGTGGTCCGGATTGACAAGAAGGGAAAATTAAGCCCAAGTTTTATGGATCCTTATAAGGTTTTACGGAGAGTGGGTCAGGTTGCATATGAGTTGTGTTTCCTATGGAGATGGACATGGTTCATCGGGTCTTCCATGTATCCATGTTGAGAAAGTGTGTGGGGAACCTAAGTGCCATAGTTCCCTTTGATGTTGTGGGTGTTTTAGGAGATAATTTGATTTATGAAGAGGTATTGGTAGAGATTTTATATAGACAAGTGAAGAGGTTAAGAAACAAGGACATATCTTCTATCAAGGTCCTTTGGAGGAACCAAGAAGTTAAAAGTGTCATATGGGAAGCCGAGGCAGACATGAGAAAGTGATACCCATATCTCTTCCACTCTACTTAAGTAGAAGGTACTAATTTAATTCCCCTGTATGATTTCAAGTCTTAAGTTTCAGCCCTTATGTCATTTTGCATGCATTCATGTTCATATTGACAAGTTTAAGGTGATTTTTGACATTCATGTTGAGATTTGTTTTTGAAAATGATGTTTAAATACATTTGTTGCATCCATGTCAGACTAATATCTTCATGATTACTCCTCTTACGTAAGTGTCTTTGACATTCGGGGATGAATGTTCCCAAGGGGGAAATATTAAAATGCCCCAAAATGTGCTTCGAAAATGGCCATAATCGTAATTTTCATATAGCTCAAAATTCGTACATAATGTCAAAATTATGACCTCATATTCTTGATCAGGGGCTAAAATTGGATAAAAAATGAGTATACCCCGATTTTAGAGGACCCGTGGCGAAAAATGATTTTTGCAAAATTTTTTTAGGACAGTAAGGGTGTGCGATGGTTTTGTGATGTGTACCCATTGCAGATCAGTAGTTAGCACTTCCCTAATTTTTCTATTTTGGCCTAAGGCATTGGGGTCATGTCCCTATGCCTATTTACACGTGAAATATCCTATACTTAGCCATTTTTCAACTCCATATCACTCAAAAACCCTCTCTAAAACCTCTCAACCATTTTATCAAGATTCCCATCAAAATTCAAGTGTCGCAAGCTTAATTTCGGATCTCAAGAACTCCATTCAAGCTTCAAGACTCCTTCAAGTCTACATCAAAAAAACCTAAGTTTTAGGTATGCGGGTTTCGTCCATGGGGTCCTTTCACCCGTGGAGCCCAATCTTCCTATTTTATGAAAATTGCATGTTTTCAAGTTATATTATCTATGGGTATCTTTTCGAATTATAAGCATGAAATATGTTGGGGTTCTATGAAATGTTAACTAAATAAGGATGTCTATCTATCTCAAGCTTATATTATGAGTTGGTTTTGTCTAATAAGACTATCTATGTTTTGAGTTATGAAATTATGATCTATTATGATATTTGATGAAGGATTTCAAAGTATCTTATATGAGGGTTTTGGTGTCTTGATTTACATTAATTTTTTCACATGATTTCACTTTTGATTTGCATGATTTTGAACAAACATTACACACTCATCAAGTGTTTGATAAAATATCTTGACAAGGATTTTCAAGTTATTGATGATCTATTGCGTGATTTATAAGTCAAGTGACTTCATGATGATTTGGGAATTTCAAAATGTATTGAATTCATGAACATGTCTATGGTGTTGTAAATGTCAAATTAAACTATTTTTTAAAGATTTTACCTCTTTTGGGCCATTGATGTTAATGCAAGGGTAATATTTAATGATGATCCATTCCTATGTTTTAAAGTTAGGCTCACCATTAGAGGTCAAAGATGTTTTGGAGCTACTCATGTCATGTTTCCATGTTTCTTACAAATTGCTAAAGTGTGATTATTTCAACTATTCCATGTGATTAGGCTTAGCACTGATGGATTGGATGTGGCATGGACCATCTCCATGGGTTCATATTCCTTTCCTCAAACTATGCGCCAACATAGGAGTATACTTTACCCTTGCTTTACTAGTGGACCCATTTAGTGCACTTCTTAATGAAATCCTTTCCGAAATGGATCATGTTCCCGTAAGGAGAGTTACTTCATTCGAAATGGGTCATGTTCCCATAAGGTGAAGTATGGCTTATCTTGGAAAGTAGACTACCTCTTTACTGATGAGGGGTAATCATTGGGATTCCGAGTTGTAGCTCACTTGGTCTTATTCTTTGTCAGTTGAAATCTCTTCCTACACATGTATCATGTTCTATGCAACTTGGATGATTTATAAATATGTTTTCAAGCATCAATCTTGCATGCCATATTGAGATTATGCTTATGTATTACCTATTATTATGCATTTTGACTATATTAGCTTATGTCTTGTTGCATTGCATCCTACATACATAGTACATTCAAATATACTAACACGTACTTTTGCCTACATGATATCACCATGTAGGGACCGGAGCTCCTCTTGATCATCTTCCACAAGGCTAGTGAGATTCTTTAAAGACAAGCTTTGGTGAGTCCTCAAGTTCGAGGACACTATCTACTTTCTTGCTATTTTAAGACTTCTTGTGTTGAACATTTGACACTATGAGGGTAAGCTTGGAAAGTGTCTTGGCCCCTGCTCCATTCTAAATTAGAAGTATATTTTTGATATTATGATGTTATTATACTATGAGCTTGACTTTATATGCTTTTATGATATCAAGGACTTCCCTTCGTCCTGCTTTCCCTTTTTTATTATCTCTTGTTGTTGTTTACTTTACTTCCGCAACCAAGGATGTATGATTGATATGCTAAGAGGCTTGTTTGGGTTCCCATTCACCGTGTTACTTTTATGCCATAGGCGTGGGTCGTGACAATTAGTGCTAAGTCTAATCCCACAGAATACTTGAAATAATCATAGTTTTAATCATAACATGAATAACTTGTAAAAGATATGATGACATGCCATGAGTAGCTCATTCACATACTTGACCCATGCATAGGCATATACCTTATACTAGAGGATAGAGAACAATACATGGACTTGACCCCTTCTAGTAGGTATTGCATTTCACATGAGGGTAGAGATATTAACATGTTTGACCCCTACCAGTGAGCTTAGCTTGAACATGAGGGTAAAATATTAATCATACTTGACCCCTCAAATAGACATTATTTGCTTATAATAGGATAGAATTATTGAATAAGGCTCAACATGTCACTTGTAAATCATGAAAACCTTTCATACGTTTAATACATGCTTGGGAGCCCATAATTATCATAAAAACACTTGACTTGCAAATCATGCATTAATTCATCATCAACTTGAGAATCCTTGTCATGTAGTTTAATCAAATATAATGGGTACATGGACACATGCTCAAAATCATGCAAGTAGATAGTATAAAACATGGAAGAGTGAGATTAAATCATTTTAAGGTCATGCAATTCAACCTACCAATATAGTAGTAAAACCCTTATTTTTGGGTGTCATGAAATCCATCAAAGTTCACAATATGGCATAGTTTCCATAGTTCATGTCATGCATAGCTTCAATAATTTCAAGACAACTCATGGATTGAGATTTTAAGAGAAATTTATACATAATAACTCAATATTTGATATAATCAATCATAACTCAAGTTCATAATGCATTATAAAAGATACCCATGAAAAATACGGCTTGGAATCATAAAATTTTCATAAAAAGAAGAGGGTTGGGCTCCATAGCTGAAAGGGCCCATGGATGAAGATTCACATACCTAAAACTTGGAATTCTTGAAGGAAAGCTTGTGGAAGACTTCAGACTTAGATTGGGTTCTTGAAATCCAAAGCTTGTTCTTGGGATTCTTGAGGTTGAATGGAGTATGGGTTGGATTTCTTGAGAGGTTCTCTTGAGAGTTTGAAGTTGAAAAATGGCAAAGTATAGAGGTTTTCACATTTAAATGGGCATTGCGTTATTACCTAAATACCCTAGGATGAACCTGGAAAAATAGGGAAAAAAATACATTGGTCCGCGTCCTAGGCGCGATTTGTGTTGATCCGTACCCAGGCTACATTATGCTTGGGGCACGTACAAACACTGGAATTAGTCCTCGTAGCACAAATCACCTTTTTCTATGGGTCAAATTTTTGAAATCATGGACGAATTTTGAGATATTCAAGACATATGATATTGGACATTTTCAAAGCATATGAGAGGTGCTACAATCAATCAAATCAGACTCAACTCAACTTATCTTATCTTATCACATCTCATCTCATCTCGACTCAGAGTACTCAAGGTGGGGAACTTTTTGGGAGTTTCTCCTATCCGACAACAATCACTTATGACCCAGTGATTGTACAAGAATCACGCTGATGTTGCCACAGTCATTTTGTACTTACCACGTAGAGAATGAATTGAAACCATAATGGACAAGTCCAAAATGGAGATAACAATGGGAAAGTCCTCTATTGTTTTAAGGACTTTTAGTCAGAGGGGACCTCAACATAATATGATGTGATGGTCCTAGTCCTCACCTATACTTAGCTACGTAGTTTGGCGAGTGCGAGTTAAATTAACTCTTACTCTTTCGATGTTTGATACTCCTCCCGAGAATCAATGCTCAGAAGATAATTCATCCTGATTAAACTATCTCAATCAACCTCGTAGAGGCACTCATCTTTCAATCAGTCTCGTAGAGACTCATCATCTCATCAATCAAAATCTCAACCAATAGCTCAAGGTTTAGAACAATCATTAGGAAACAATCAAATAGGAAAATCGTTAGAGTTCATTTATAAAGACTCGTGGGATTATCAAGTTCTATTAATTCGTCATCCTTTTCACATCACAATCACAATCAAAATCGACATCCTCACATCAAGGCTCTAGACTCAAACCCTAAGTTTATTCATGCATGCTTTCAAAATTATCATGTAGGGTTGTGTAATATCTCAGGAAAATATTCAATTAAAGAAAGATAAGTTTATGATGATCATCAACAAATGAATATACATGTAATAAGTATAATTTTCAAGAAAATAATCAAGAATGATATATGTGGACTAAAGAACTTTCAACTCTCTTCTGAGACCATCTATGGGGCATATGAGAGAACAATATAATGTTGTTAGTTTAGTCTTACATACCTAGGATGAAGCTTTGACAATCAATCATTCAAGAATCCTCCTTGAATTCTTCAATATTACGCTCCCCATCTCTTCTTTCAAACCTTATAGTCTCTTTCAATAGCTTAGCATGTCTTAGGAGTGGGGTTTTAGACCCTTTTTCATGCTCAAAACAACCTATTTTAATCGTGTTTTGAGTTTAGGAGGAGTTGAGAATTGACCATAATGCCCCTCACAAATTTAAAATAAAATTTTCACCTCGGAGAAGCGGGTCCATCATGTCTACGTGTATATCTTTCATAAATTTTCCGAATGAGTTTCTCAATCTCCATCAAAAATTTTAAAAGAAATAAGTGTAGGTCCATTACAGAGGCGCAATGTACCTCTGTCACGTACTCACACTATTTTTGTTTCGGACTGAAAAGTTATCTTTTGACCCAGTCGATCTAAAAATCATCCAAGATCATTTTTCCACTCAATGTTTTATGTTAATCTCATATCTGGCCTCGAATTTGCAAATGGAGCATGGAATGATGCATTATGCGTACATCTCTACTCTAGGGGTACTTTGATAATTTTATCAAGTGTTACATCATCTCCCTGTTGGGATCATTTGTCCTCAAATGATAAGTAAAGGTGGATAACAACGCATGAATAGACTCGAAACTCATCTCAACATTCACATCTATCAATCAATCTTACGACTCTTCCCAAATCATCAATCAACTCCATTTAGACTCAAGAATAGGCAATCAAATCAAAAAGGGACGATCAATTTCGTTAAGGGTAAGGAAATTACATTCAACATTCTCATCATTTGGAATAAATAGGTGTGGATACTTTGCTTTCATTTCTTCCTCAATTTCCCATATGGCTTCCTCAACGAATTGATTTCTCCACAGGACTTTGACTGAGGCTATCTCTTTGGTCCTCAACTTGTGAATCTGATGATCAAAAATTTCGACTGGGATCTCTTCGTAGAACAAGCTATCTTTCACTCCAATATTCTCAACTGTGATCACCAAGGCAGGATCTCCCAAGCACTTCTTCAACATCGATACACGGAACACTGGGTACATACCATGTAACTCAGAAGGCAACTCTAACTCATAAGCAACCTTCTCAATCCTCTTCATAATCTAATAAAGTCCAATGTAGCGAGGACTCAACTTTTCCTTCTTCTCAAATCTCATGACACCTTTCGTAGGTGACACTTTCTAATATACCCAATTATTTACCTTGAATTACAAGTCTCTCCTCCTCATATCGATGTAGGATTTTTGGTGACTTTATGAAGTCTTCAATAGCTCTCTAATGACCTTGACTTCTCCATTGATTGATGGACAAGATCAGGCCCTATCAACTCAGCTTCTCTAACTTCAAACCATCCAATTAGTGACCTACACCTCCTCCCATATAAAGCTTCGTAGGGAGCCATTTAAATGCTTGGATGATAACTATTGTTATATGCAAACTCAAATAATGGTAGGTGATCATCCCAATTTCCTTTAAAATCAAGAACATAGGCTCTCAATATTTCCTTTAACATCTAAATGGTATGTCTGCCTGACCATTTGTCTGTGGATGAAAGGTTGTACTCAAATTCACTTTCGTATCCAATCATTTCTGGAAAGATCTACAAAATAGGGAGGTGAATTTAGCTCATCTTTCCAAGATGATGGACAAGGGAACTCCATGCAACCTCACTATCTCTTGGATGTACACCTTGGCATACTCCTCCGCAGTGTTAGTTATCTTAACTGCTAGGAATTGAGCCTATTTGGTCATCCTATCCACTATCACCCAAATCAAATCATGTTGTTTTCGAGACCTTGGTAGACCAGTAATGAAGTCCATATTGATCATCTCACACTTCCATTCAGGAATCTCAAAGTTTTGAGTCAATCTGCATGGTCTTTGATGCTCAACTTTCACTTGCTGGCAATTCGGGCACTTTGAAATGAACTCAACAATATCCCTCTTCATTCCATTCTACTAATAGACTTGTCTGAAGTCGTGGTACATCTTGGGGGAGCAAGGATCAACGGAATGTCTAGAGCTGTGGGCTTTGGCCATAATCTTTTCTCGAATACCATTAACATTTAGGACGCACAATCTACTCTGGTATCTCAACACTCCATCTCCCCATTTTGGATAAGACCATCACTTTGTTTGTGGACAGCCTTATTCAATTGGAATATGACAGGATTTTGTTCTTGTTTTTCTTGCACCTCTAACACTAAGGATGAAGCAGACCCGTTCTGAAAATTGATTCCTCCCTCATCATTCTCCTCAAGTTAAACTCCCAATCAAGCCAATCGATGCACTTCTTTAGCTAATTCCTTCTTTCCTTCCTCAACATAGGTTGTGCTACCCATTCACAACCTGCTAAGAGTTTCAGCAACAATGTTAGCTTTACCTGGATGATAGAGAATGCTCATGTCATAATCTTTGAGCAACTCTAACCATCTCTTCTGTCACTGGTTCAGTTCTTTCGGACTGAAGACATACTGCAAGCTTTTGTGGTCGGTAAACACATCCACATGCACTCTATACAAGTAGTGGTGCTAGATTTTAAGTGCAAACACCACCGCTGCCAACTCAAGATCGTGGGTTGGATAGTTTCTCTTATGAATCTTAAGTTGTATGAAATTATATGCTATCACTTTTCCTCTCTGCATCAGCACACATCCCAATCCAACTGTCGAAATCTCATAATAGATTACAAAGTCCTTTGTCCTATCAGAAAAGGTTAAAACTGGTGCAATAGTCAATCAAGTTTTCAATTCTTGGAAGCATTTCTCACATTCATCAGACCACTAGAACTTAACCTTTTCCTAAGTCAACTTAGTCAATGGTGCGGATAGGAAAGAAAATCCCTCAACAAATCGATGGTAGTAGCCTGCCAACCCCAAGAAATTTCTTATGTCAGTCGGAGAGGTCGGTCTGGGCTAGTTCTTAACCACTTCAATCTTTTGAGCATCCACTCGAATACCGTCCCGGAGACAACATGGCCTAGGAAAGCCACTAACTTAAACCAGAGCTTGCATTTTGAGAATTTCACATAAAACTCATGGTCCTTAAGTGTTTGGAGGACAACTCAGAGGTGATCTGCATGCTTCTCCTCATCTCTTGAATACATCAAAATGTCATCGATGAACACAATCACAAACATCTAAAGATATTATCTGAGTATCTTATTTATCAAGTCCATGAAAGCTGCAAGAGCATCCAAAGGACATGACCAAAAACTCAAAATGGTCATATCTAATCCTAAAGGTTATCTTTGGAATGTCACATTCCCTCACTTTTAACTAATGGTAACCTGATCATAGGTCTATCTTTGAGAAATAAGAAGCCCCTTGAAGTTGGTCGAACAAATCATTTATCCTTTGGAGAGGATATTTATTCTTTATTGTAACCTTGTTCAGTTATCTATAGTCAATCCACATTCTGAGAGACCCATCTTTCTTTCGCACGAATAGGACAGGGGCACCCCAAGGAGAAACACTCCGCCTTATGAAGCCATTCTCTAACAAATCTTTCAATTGTCCATTCAACTCTTTCAATTCAGCGAGGGTCATCCTATAAGGTGGAATTGAGATAGGCTAGGCATCGGGAAGAACATCAATCTCAAAATCAATCTCCCTTACAGGAGGGGCTCCATGCAGATCCTCAGGAAACACTTCAAGAAATTCATTCACAATTGGAACTGACTCAAGAGTAGGAGACTCAACATCATTAGATTTAACTCTCATAAGGTGGTAGATACAACATTTAGAAATAAGCTTTCTGGCTCTAACATATGATATAAACTTTTCTCTAAGTGCAATAGAATCACCCTTCCACTCTTGAACCGGTTCATTCAGAAATTGGAACTTAACGATTCGGGCTCTACAATTAACAAAGGCATAATAAACGTGAAGCCAATCAATGCCAAGGGTCAAATCAAAATCAGTCATATCTAACTCAACCAAATCAATGATAGTATCCTTATGATGGATGGACACTAACCAGCTCTATAGACTCTCTCAGCTCGAATAGACTCACTCATTAGAGTACAAACATCAAAGGGCTCAAGAAGACTCTCAAGGGTTCTATTAAATCTACTAGCCATATAAGGAGTTACAAAAGATAATGTGGTACTCGGATCTATCAAAACATGACATCAAGACAAAAGACTCGAATCATACCCATCACAATATCTAGGGAGTTCTCCTGATCATGGCGACTAACCATGGCATACAAACGGTTTGTGGCTCCCTTTGCGCCTGATGTAGTACCTCTCTGGTTCCCTCTAGCTGGCAGGCTGGTGTAGTAGATTAAGCTCGGTCAACTCACTTTGGACAATCTTTATGGTAATGATCCGCTTGGCCATACTTGTAGCATACATCACTCCCCTCACGGCATTTCCCCAAGTGCAATTTACCACACGTACCATATGCTGGCTTACCTAGTGAACCTTGAGCCACACTGGCTTGTGACTGAGACCACGAGTTCCAACATTCTGGGACCTCTAATCATTCCTGACTTTAGGCGCAAGTGCACTAGCAAATGATGGTGCTGACCCCATCTAAAACCAATTGCCATTCCCCTTCTTACCAAACTTATGGCTGGATATTTTTGCTTTCTGACTTCTGAACTCCTCTCTATCATATTGTCTCTCCTCCTCAGCTTTTTGTAAAAATGGTCATCAGTCTCCCAATATCCATACCATGCACAAGCATTGCTCCACTCTCATCTCTGTTTGGCCCTCTATTCAGCCCATCCACATACATTCCCATCCTCTCCCTCATATCAGCAACCATGTATGGAGTATATCTTGATAGATGAGTAAACTTCATCCCATACTCTTGCACAATTATAGAGCCCAGTTTCAAGTTTAAGAACTCTCTTACCTTCGCCTCTCTCCATTCTCTTGGGAAGAAGTGCCCCAAGAAAGCTTTCTCAAACATTGCCACTGTTAACACTAGGGCATTATCTCCCCTACTCTTCTTTCATTGGTCAAACCAAAGTATGGCCACACCCTTGAGTTGGTAAGTATCCAGTTTAACCTTATTATCATCAGCAACATGCATCACTTGGAACACTTTCTGAAACTCCTTCACATAGTTCTTAGGATCCCCAGTGGATGCAGACCTTGTGAACTCAGACGGATTCATCCTCTAGAATTCTCGAACTCTTGATGTATCATGTGCATCCCATCTATTCGCTCCTTGTCTCGCAGCAGGTGCTATGACAACTTGGGCTAAAGTTTGAATGGCCTGGCATAGCTCAGTATTGGAGACCTTTACTTATGGGGGTTGTTCAATAGGGACAGAAGGTGCTATGGGCTCCTCATGTCCTTGAGGTTTAGGTGGGTTGACATTCTGTCTGGCGGGACGTCCTCTACCTCTAAAGGCTCTTCTGGGAGGCATGATTACAACTCTGCAATGCACAAAGCACGAATTAGAAGAGGGTTTTCATAGAGAATAACTCCATAGCATGATTTAGAACATGAAAGAAGTGAAACAATTCTTGAATGTCCTACAGCCTCCAAATTATGGATGTGGAGCTCTTCACACCAATAATAAAGACTCTATTAGACACGGCTTCATAGACTCCCTAGGACACTTAAACTCGTGCTATGATACCAAGTTTGTCATGTCCCAGGAGGGTACCCAAGATGTGGCTGACACCTAAATACTATTGCAAGTCCCCAAACGATCACTTGGCCTCTCACAACCATTCAATCAATAAACTCTACTAATCAGCAAAAGACATAAAGAATGTAAATAGGCACATTCTATCTAATCTCAAGATAATAATATAAAAGAAAGGCTAGTACAAAGAACTAGCTCACAATCTTAACAATCAGCATTCGACTTTGGTCTATAAAGCCTCTATCACTATCATATCAAATGGAGCCAATGACAGACCCATGGCTACCTCAATCAAAATAAGGCTAAGCATATCTAACTCTACAACAGGATGAAATAAAAGTAATAAATCCTCCGAAGTAAGAGAGGTTCACCAATCAACTGAACATCGCAGACCCTCAACGATGAGCCTATTGATGATCTCTAATTCTTGTATCTGCATCATAAAATGATGCAGAGCCGAGTTGCGTCAGAACATAGAATGTACAGTATGTAAAATAGCTGAATGAAATCGAAATAGGTAAAATAACATGAAACATGAATCAACTTAAGAATAATAACAAATCAACATGTTAAATTCTATCTAAAGCAAGAATAAAGAGTAGACAAGTGACTCATCAACCCATCATACCTTATCAATCAAATCAGACTTAACTCAACTCAACTCATCTCATCACATCTCATCTAATCTCAACTCAGAGTACTCAAGGTGGGAAAATTTTTGGGAGTTTCTCTTATCTGACAACAATCACTTATGAGGTAGTGATTGTACAATAATTACACTGATATTGCCACAATCATTCTGTACTTGGTAGGTAGAGAACGAATCGAAACCATAATGGACAAGTCCAAAATGGAGACAATAATATACAAATCCTCTCTTATTTCGGGGACTTCTAATCAGAGGGAACCTCAACATAATGTGATGTGATAGTCCAAATCCTCATCTATGATTAGCTACGTAGTTTGACAAGTGTAAGTTGAATTAACTCTTACTTTTTCGATACTCGATACTCCTCCTAAGACTCAATGCTCATAAGAAAATTCATCCCAATCAAACTATCTCAATCAGCCTCATAAAGGCAATCGTCTTTCAATCAGTATCATAGAGACTCTCATCACCTCATCAATCAAAATCTCAATCAATAGCTCAAGGCTTAGAATAATCATTAGGATACAATTGAATAGACAAATAGTTAGAGTTCATTTATGGAGACTCATGGGACTATCAAGTTCTATCAATTAGTCATCCTTCTCACATCACAATCGACATTCTCACATCAAGGCTCTAAACTCAAACCCTAAGTTTACTCATGCATGCTTTTAAAATTACCATATAGGGTTATGCAATATCTCATGAAAAAATTCAATTCAAGAAGGATAAGTTTATGATGATCATCAACATATTAAAATACATGTAATAAATATAACTTTCAAGAAAATAATTAAGAATCATGGATGTGGACTATAGAACTTTCAACTCTCTTCTAAGACCATCTATGGGGCATATGAGAGAACAATCTCATATTTTTAATTTAGCCTTACATACCTAAGATGAAGCTTTCACAATCAATCTCTCAAGAATCCTCCTTGAATTCTTCAATCTTACACTCCCCTTCTCTTCTTTCAAACCTAGTCTCGTTCGAGAACTTAGAATGGCTAGGATTGGGATTTACACCTTTTTTACGCTCAAAACAAAGTATTTTGATAGTGTTTTGAGTTTAGGAGGGGTTGAGAATTGACTGGAATGTCCCACAAATTTAAAAGAAATTTTTCACCTCGTAGAAGCGGGTCTGCAACACGGACCCGTCGTGCCTACATGTACTTTTTCAAAAATTTTCCGAATGAGTTCTCCATTCTCCGTCAAAAACATTTTTTTAAAAATAGCATAGGTCCGGTATAGAGGCGCGACGGACCTCTGTCACGTACTCACATTGTTTTTCATTTTGGATCAAAAATTATCTTTTGATCTGGTCGCTCTAAAAATTGACCAAGACCATTTTCCCGCTCAATTTTTCATGTTGATCGCATATCAGACCTCGGATTTGCAAACGAACCATGGGAAGACACGTTATGGCGTACGTCTCTACTCTAGGGATATTTTGATTATTTTATCGAGTGTTACAAGCAGTTTATGGTAGTTGCGTTTCATCATGATCAAAAATATCTTCATCTTCATTAATTTCATTATCATCTTCATCTAAATTTTGATTAAAACCAAATATTTGTTCAAAAAATTCATGATCTAATTCTGTATCAAAATCGATATTAAAACAAGTACAATCAACAATAGAAATCTTCCGTATTAATTCTAAGTGACACTTGTCTTGTAGATTTAGAAGAACTACCTGTTGTATTTTTACCGATTAATGCTTTAGCAATTCCACCAAAAAAAGTATTTTTTTCGCTTTCATTTTCTACCGAAATCCATGCTAAATAAAATGATAATATGAAATTATGAATAATGCAAAAATAATTCAAATTTCAACTAGTAAATATTAAAGAATAAAAACTAATAAGATGAAATTTATAAGCTGGAACGAATGTATCGAACGTCTGTATAAAAACAAATGTAGAAGCCGAAGTTGATGAAACTTGAAGCTTGAACATGCTTCAAACCGCAAATAGCCCGTCAGAATTGATAAACTAATTAACTAATTAATATTAAGAATTTACTAATTGAGACTTGAGAGAGTAAATAATAAATATTTATAATGTAGTATAGTATAATTATAATAGTAGAGAGTAGAGATTTGAGAATATATTTGAGAGAACTGAGAGAGAGATTGAGAGAAATTTTGAATGTAAAAATGTTTGGGGGAGGGGGGGAGGGGTATTTATAGGAAAACATTTAGGAATTTAATTAAAAAAATAAATTAGGGTATGTATTATCCATTATAAATGGTTCTTTTGCCAGGGAAGGGCACATGACCGTTGGGGTGGGCCCAGGCCCCAAAGGTCCAATCACAATTCTTTTTAAAAATATTAAAATTAACCAGTATTACTGGACCGGATCGGGACCGGTGCCGGTATAATGATAGCGATACTTACCGACAGTTTTCCCCCTTACCTTACGATTACCCATCCCGGACCCTCTTTACCTGGCATGCTCTGACACTCTACCGAACTGGAACCTGCATCAGTAATTTACTAGGACGGTACCAGATCGGTGTCGGTTCTGTTGCCAGTTCTAAAATCTAGATATATAAACTATAAATTATAATTTTTTTCATACTATATTGATAAAGAAAAAAGTATATCTTAAAATGATAGTCAAAATTTATATTATTTAACTCTAAAAAAATTGTGTAAACTAAAAAGGAACAAAGGGAGTATGTTACTAAAAATATATACTTGTCATGAAAGTATAAAGCAAAAAGAAGAATGTAACATCCCGTGAAATTACTAAAATATCCCTAAACTTTGTCGTGCGCACAACATAACTTCCCAAAGTCTGATAGAAAATTTGAGACCGAATTTGTGATCAGTGCAGAAAACTGAGTCAGAAAATGGTCTCGACTCGGCTTTATCGCGATTTATTTTGTCAAAGTGGGCCTAAACCAGTGGGGTTTCCATACCACTTCCTCGAAGCGGAAGCACACTTGGTTTATTTCAAAAACTTGACGAAACTGAGAAAAACGCGAAAAAGTGTAATATTACACTAGTGCGCATCACGCACTAGTGCAGGAGGAACGCAAAATTTTCTTTTAATTCGAGAAGGACAATTTCATCCTTCCCGACATATTTTTATATCCCTAGGTCAGTTTTTAAGATTTTCTTTTTGTACAAAAGGGTTTGGACCCATTATTTTCAATATTTTTCTTACTAAATTAGAGAGAAGAAGAGGAGAGTCAAGCAAGGATTTCAAAAATCTTCCAAGTTTTTGAAAGGATTTTCATTCTCATGTATGTAAAGGCTATCCAAAAGCATGGAATTGATCTTCCATGTGTCAATATAGAGTTAGGATGACAAATTCATGATTAGAAATCTTGATTTATGAGTTCTTGAAAGTTCTTGAGTAGTTACTTTAAGTTCTTGAATAACTACTTTAAATTCTTGAACAATTGTTTTAGATTCTTGTATACTATCTTGAATTCTTGTTTTAAATCTTTAAACTATAATTTTATATCATGAACTGATGATCATCATGTTTAAAGTTTACTGTATATCTATTTCATGATGTGATTGTTGCTTAACCTTGAGAGTTCCTCCTAGTAAAAAACTTGAATAATGAATTTAGGGGATGTCTAGAGCCTTGAATGTCTGAAAGTGATGCTTGATTGAGCTTGAGTTCTGAGTGAGTGTGTTAGGTACTGTGATAGCTGAAATTATTGTTGATAGAGTTAAATGGGTATGATTCTTTTAGACTAGATAGATAATCTTGCCCATAGAGGTTGGGTGATGGGGGTCCATGATGGATGGATGGATTTATGAGTATGTTGAATCTTAGAAGGAGTATTAGCACTGAAATGAGTAAGGGTGAGTCCCACTCAAACCTATTAATTACGTGGCCAGTGTAGGAGAGGATCGGACCGTGAAAGCGGATGTTTCCTTTGTCCCGAAAGGGGACTTGATAGACTATTGGATTCATTGACAGACTCGTTCTTTACCCCGGCAAGGTACTGGACGGATGTGACAATGACATCTCTTTGTTGTATCACTATCGGCTCATAGGTAGTGTTGTCGGTTATAGAAACTCCCAGATAGGTTTCATGATGATAGAACTCTGATGTGAAGTGAATGTTTGATACTTGATAGCTAGTGAGGTGATAGAGTCTTGTCTCTTTTATCTGAGGTGAGGCTGAGTGATGGATTGGTGATGATTAAACAGTTCCCTTTTCTTTAGACCGTTTTACATATAATACATTCATACTAACACCCCTCTGGCGCTGCATCATTTTATGTTGCAGATTCGATAGACCGAGGACTTCAGCAGTCCGATCGTTGAGGTTTAGAGCTCTTCATTCCTGACAGTGGTGAGTCCTCCCCAGCATTTGGAGGATATTTATTTTTATGTTTGGACAGTATTTTACTTAATATTTAGTAGCCATGGCCTGTCATGATACCATCTTAGACTATAGTATAGAGGCTTCATAGACGTAGATGTTAATGTTGAGGGTTCTTTTCCCTCATACTTCCTTTCTTTACATTGAGACATTTTGTTATCCATTCTATTTCCGTGTGATAGATTGATATCGATAGTATGAGCCCAAAGATAGGGTAGTAATTATTATCATTATATTGTTTCCTACCCCTGATGACTAAATTGAACGATGGTTATGAGACTAGGTGGTCCGCTTGGAGACTAGCAATAGTCTCCAAGTGCTAGCTACGCCTAGGGTACCCTCCCGGGGCATGACAAAGAATGCAGGGAAAAAAATTCTAGTAAAGGAAAAAGAGTACACATATCTAATAATACGCATTTTGGATGCCTCATTAAAAACCTTACAAGGAAAACCCGATAGGAAAAAACCTTGTGAGAGAAAAAGAGTACATCATGTATTAACTCCCCTTAATCAGAATATCAATCCAAAGACTTGAATCTTTGCATCCCAATCTTGTCACACCCCGAAAGGGTACCCTTGGCGTGACGAACACTCAGAGACTATTGCTAGTCCCCCAAGCGAACCACTTGGCCTCATCACATTTATTCAATCTCATTCTAACAGTGGGGGACATTAACTTATCAAGATCAACTCAAATAGAATAATCACTCAATCATAAGCAAAGGCTAAAGGCCAATAAATCTATCAGATCAACCGAATGAGACTAGTATGAAAGAAACTAGTCAGACAATAACCAAATCAACAATCTCAAATCTAGTCTATGAAGCCTCTATCTGAATTGCCTAGATGGTGTCATGACGGGCCATGTCTATCTCAATCAAAAGGAAATAAAATATCAAACTCAAGCTAGATAAAGATATATATGTTTATCCTGCGGAAACAGGAGAGGACTCACCAAATCAGCTGACTATAACAAATCCTCAATGGTGCACTTATTGATGATCTCTATTACCTATATCTGCATCATTAAATGGTACAGTTCAAATGGACGTCAGTATGTGGAATGTACGAGTATATAAAATAGTTGAATGAAACATGCATCAAGGTAGAATATTATCAACTCAGATAACTCAAATCAAGAGATAAGATAAGGAACTCAATCAGGATGTGAAATATCTATCAAAAACAAGAACAAAGAGTAGATATTGACCCATCAATACAAATCCAATCTAGCCCAATCCAATCCAATCAAAGTACTATCAATATGAAAACCTATATGGGAGTTTCACTTATCCAATAATAATCACTTATGAGCCAGTTATTGTACAATAATCCCATTAATATTGCCACAACTGTTCACTACTTACTAGGGTAAAGAACGAATCAATCCATAATAGATCTAATTAATGGAGTCCTCTATTATTTCATGGACCCATCAAAAGGAACATCTGACTTAATAGTTTCAATCCTCTTCTACGTTCAGCGACGTAGTTATTGAGTTTGAGTTGGAATTACTCTTACCTAACTCGGTGCTCGATTCGTTCTTTACCCTGAAAATTACTGAACAGTTGTGGCAACACCAACAGTATTGTTGTACGATCACTGGCTCATAAGTGATTGTTGTCGGATATGAGAAACTCCCAGATATATTTTATATATACTGATAATACTCTGATTAGATTAGATTGGATTTGTATTGATTGGTCATTGTATATTGTTATTCTTTCTTTAGATAGACATTTGACATCCTGGTTGAGTTCTTTATCTATTGATTTTAGTTATTTTAGTTGATAGTATTCTACCTTGATGCATGTTTTATTCAATTATTTTACATACCCGTAATTCTTACATATTGATATCCTTTTGGACTGTATCATTTTATGATGCAGAGAGAGGTACCAAAGATCATCAACAGACATTTTGCTGAGGATCTTCTCTACTTTTCAGCTGATTGGTGAGTCCTCCCTAATCTCGGAGGATGCACATTATTTATTCATCTAACTTTTAGAGTCGGACTTTAGACATACTTTTCTTTTGATTTGAGGTAGCTATGGACATGTCATTAACACCATTAGACTAGAGTCAATTTGTTTGATTGGATATTATTTTGAACTAGTTCCTTTCATACTAGCTTTATTGATTTGTCTTGACCTTTATATATTGTGATTGTCCACCTATTATCTTCTTTAGTCTTCTGCTAATATGTTAGATGTTGATGGAATGAATAATGAGGTCAAGTGGTTCGCTTGGGGACTAGCAATAGTCTCTGAGTGTCGACCATGCCAAGGGTACCCTCCCGGAGCAAGAAAAAAATAGTAAATTTTGAAACTTTAAGTGATTGAAAGTTATAATATCAATCGGTCTAACTATTTTTATATTTGAATTGGATTACTGTCATTTTTTTCCTGTTTAATGTATCATTACTTTTATTTTTATGTATGAATAATATTGAATAACCGAACCAGCCCAAACCAAATCGAAATCAATAACCAAACTCATATATGTATATTATAATTGTTTTGGTTTAACTTTGAAAATTTAATAATTGATTAAATTAATTTGATTTTACTAATAAGCGACCCGTGAACAGCGCTAGCCTCCAATAATATTTATCTTCTTTCTCTTGTTTTGTGACTTTCCTCTCATTTTAAAATTAATTATGATGTGAAAAAAAATTACAAAGTCACTCTTAAAATTTTTTAATTACATCTCCTAAATATACCTTATGCTTCCTCTCCTTTAATTCATTATTCAGTTATTATTGTATTGTTGGAGTTCATACTTTTAGGGTCTGTTTGGAAAGTCATCTAGTAATTGAAATTGGTATAATTATCAGGATAGTAATTACACACCCTGGTAATTTCAGGGTCCTGTTTGTTTGCCAAAGTGTAATTACAGTGTAATTCTCATTGTCTTATTTGGCTGGACAAATGTAATGACATTGTTAATTTAAAAAATTAGATTTTAAATAAATAATATTATTATTTTTGTTAGACCCCGTAATTAGCCAAATGGAGGTCAATTGCTCATTCGGAAAAATTGTTGTGATTGAGGTATATTTTAAATTTAACTAACTTATGGTGTGGGAGTATGTAATCTAGTGAATTTGGCGGATAAAAAGTAAATTGAAGTCGAAAGTCCTTAATTGGATTAAAATAGAAAAGTTTGGGA
>JAOTQR010106874.1:78989-124115 GCA_025774065.1 Solanum ossicruentum | reverse complement strand
TCAATTCACTGCAAAGTTTTGGAAGTCCTTCCAAAGGAGTTTAGGGACACAAGTGCATTTGAGTACAACATTCCACCCTCAAACAAATGGTCAAGCAGAACACACCATTCATACACTTGAAGATATGTTGCAACCTTGTGCATTGGACTTTAAAGGTAGTTGGGTGGAACAGTTGCCACTTATTGAATTTGCCTATAATAATAGCTACCATGCGAGTATCAAGATGTCACCTCACGAAGCTTTGTATGAAAGGAATTGTAGATTGCCAATTGGATGGTTTAAAGTGGGTGAAACCATCTTGCTTCGGCCAGATCTAGTACAACAAGCCATAGAAAATGTTAAGGTAATACAACAGAGGCTAGAAATAGCCCAAAGTCATCACAAATCATATGCGGATGCTAGAAGGAGAGGACTAGAATTCTGAGTAGGGGATTGGGTATTTTTAAAGGTGTCTCCAATGAAATGGGTTATGGGATTTGGTGAGATGGGAAAACTGAGCCCACGTTACATAGGGCCATATAAGATTATTAAATGGTTTGGGCAGATTCCATATGAACTAGAGCTACCCCAAGAGCTTTCAATGATTCATCCAGTTTTTCATGTCTCAATGCTTCAAAAATGCATAGGTGACCCATCTCGTATCACTCATATCGAGGATGTACAGGTTACAGATGATCTCACCTATGAAGAGGTACTTGTTGCTATTCTAGATCATCAAGTTAAGAAGCTAATAAATAAAGAAATAGCTTCAGTAAAAGTACTTTGGAGAAACCATCAAGCAGAAGAAATAACATGGGAGGCCGAGGATGCGATGAAAGCAAAATAACATTAATTATTTGAAGCTAAAGAGGAAGTCCAACATGCATATTTGGGACACTAATTGGTACATGCGATTGAATACTTAATGTGTTGTCAAAAGTTTGTGTAAGTAAAGGTTTAAACTTGATTAAGCTATCCAATTGTGCTAACATTCGAGGATGAATGTTCCTAAGGGGGGTAGGATGTAACACCCCACATCTTACAATATTAGTAATATGCAAATGAAACATGAAATGGTTTGGTCAAATTAGCACCAATTTTTAAAAGTGCTTGAATCTCATGTTAATGGGCGATATGTGCGTCTAACGCGTAAGAGGGTCGAGTGTATATATGTTTTGTGTCAAATTGAGGAGATCATGACCTTAAATGATGTGAGAGAATTAAGGTGCTTTTGGGACTTAAGAAGCTAGCAGGTGAGTCACCTACATGTTTAGCTTAAATTTTCTAGCTAAATGAAGACGAGGCTCGGCGTCGAATTTGTCCATGTACGATTATGAATAAAGTCATTATTAAGAGTGTAACTTTAGACCATATTTTAGCATCATAAATGGACCATTTTTAGCCCAAGGTGGATATCAAAAGGGGCCCAAATATAATACAATGTATTTGATATATTAGGCCCAAACTAATTAAGAAGAAAGCTGAAAAATGGGTAGTAAAGGCCTATCATTTTGGATCCCCTTAAGGCCCACGTGAAAGGAGAAAGAAGCTAAATCACCAACTTAATATAATAAGCCTAAGAAATGAATAGTATTTTGGCCAAGAAAGCATTTAAAAATGGATAAAAATGACATACTAAAGTCATTTCAACTTGGACAAAAAAATCTGCTTTCTTGGTTATTCTTTGCTCTCTTTCAAAGGGGGTGAAAAACAAGCTTCACAACCATAAAAGGTTTCCTAAAGAAGCTCTAAACCTTGAGTTTAAAGGTAAGTAAATCTACTATACATTTAGTATGGTTTGTTTATGAAAATCAAAGAAAAAAGCTAGTTACACATGTGCTGAAAATCTCGGACAGCATGTATCCCAAGGATTCTTGTACACTTTTCTTGTTAATTAAGAGGTTTTTCTCTTCTTGGTTGGCTGTATTATGAAGTAATACTTATTTATAGAACAAAAGTTGGTTTTACAGTAATGTAACCATGCTGCTTCACTACTTTTACAGTCCACAAAAGTGAGTCCTTATATGATATCGCAATTGTATTCTTAGTATAAATTTGTGGGCTGTTGGATGGAAGGCTATTACCTCACGTCCTTAATGACTGATTTGTTACTATTATGAGATTGGTTCAAGGTTATTTTTATGTATAGGTGTGTTCAGAATAGTTTGGTTAAAGTTGGAACGTGTTTGGAGTTGTCGACGTCAAAATGGGGCAAAGGGACGTAACGTTATGCCGTCCATTTGTAGGTTGTATAGAATTGTTATGTGTTGTGCTTTGTGGGTTGTTGTAAGACTGTTATGGAACTAAAACAATCTTCACATGATGTGTATATGATAATGTGTATTAGAAAATACGATTAGGGCTGAAAAGGTTTAAAGAATACGCTCGGGTTTATAAATACCCGCTTGTTGTCCGTGTGTTGTTTTTTTTTTTATGTTATTGGGCTTCCAAGGTGTATCTATTGGATACTAATGCTAATTTTATTATCTACTATGTTGTAGATAAATATTTAGAGGAAGGGAGGGTTATCTCGAGCTAGTAACGAGGTCATACAACTAGGTATGTAAGGCTACTTGATTTCGTATTGTTGGCATGAAACATAGATCCCTCCTTGGCACATAAAGACACTTACCAACTTCGACACAACTATTAACTGTGTCTACACTTTTGGACATGTTCATATGCTACTATATATAGTCACCTTCAAATCTACTGACATACATAGATACCAAGTTACATGGGTTCTTTTTGCCAAATAAAGTTCATGAGTAATTCTTCTCATACACATTTCATTATTTATTCAATGTACTCTTTTTACTGTCACATTGTCTTGTATGATTATCTATATGTCACATGGTACATCTACAGTCCTACAGCTCCAATATTGTGACCACCAAAAGAATCATCTCAAAAGTAATTGAAAGAAAAAGTATATTATTTATTGATGAGTGGTATCCCAAGAGGTGGAAGAATCACCTAGCTAGGGATGATCCTATCACGGGTGGTAGCCCGAGGGGTTAAGGAAGAACCTAGCTAAGGACGATCCCGATACAGTTTACCACTGATCAGCTGGTCATTTGTATTACATGTTGTGCACAGATAATACAGTAAAGGTAAAGTAATATAAAAAACATAAAGTACATGATTCCAAAATATAACCAAAGGTGGTCTCTTATCTGATACCAGTGCATAACTTTATTTGAGTTGTTACTTCATATACATTATTTCCTGCCTTACATATTTAGTACACCATCTCCTACTGACATCCTTATGGGGGACCTACATTTCATGTTGTAGGTACAGGTACTAGTAAATCTCCACAGTAGGAGCACATGACATCTAGTTGTTGATACCAAGCTCCAGGTTGCTTCGAGGCTTTGTGTCTAGAGCTTATATGTTTGTATTGTACAGTTAGTTGAGATGGGGCCTATCCCGACCCTTATCAGATATTTTTCCTTATGTAGAGGCTTTATAGACTATGTAAATTAAAGTGTGGTCATGTCTCATACTTTAAAAACCATGGCCCCAACGGCCTAGCCATATGCATTCCCTTTTGGCTTCTTATCTCTATTTATTTTTCTTAAAGTCATGTCAAAGGTAGAAATCCCTTATGATATGTATAGAGAGCGTATAGATACAGGTTGGTTCTTCGGGCCTTATTGGCAATGGGTTCCAGTCCGCTCTAACAGGGCATTGGGCGTGACATGGATGACTACGCATTGATCCACGAGACTCTACTAGACACTCTGCTCTTGATTCACGAGCCTAATGAACCTAGAACTCTAATATTAAACTTTTCACGATCCAAAATAGTTCGCAACTAGAGAAAGATAACTAAAGCAGAAACATTCTCAAATATATAAGAATTCTCCCAAAACCTGGAGTTATGAGTACAGAGAATCCAAATTAATATTAAAGAGTAAATACACTAGTCTCAATAGTAATTACAATACTATCTTATAATATCTTGTACAATGTCTGAAGGAATGAAATAAAGGGAGTCCCAAAGATCCACGACGACTCGGAGTCTAGCTTCGCTGATAATATCTAGATGGAAGCAAAATAGCTCACCAGAGTGATAAACTACCTTGTGTGAGTCCCTATAATCTATCTGTAGGGAGAGAAAAAGTAGGGGTAAGTATACCACAATACACCGAGTAGGTTCAACCAACTTGGTAAGAGAAACTGAACAAGTATATAATAACAAAGAATCATATCACTTGCATCAAAATAGTTAGTACACAATACAATAAGATCATGAATAATGAAAATAATATAAGGCAAACCAATCCAATGATGCAACACGATTCTATGCATAATTGCAATGGCATCATGGGCCATGTATGAGGTAAAATGATGGCCATCGCGGGGCCAATGTACACATCTATCAAGCCAAAGCTACAATATAGAAACGAGGGGCGTCACAGGCCATGTACTAATTAGATATATAAAATAAGGCATCACAGGCCATAATTACTGTCTCGTCATGTATTATAATATCTCATATAATGTAAATATGGTGATAAATGTGCATAAACAATGCAGGTAATCATGTATCAAATGTGTGCATACCAATGTTATCATTCATATATAATATTTGTGCCTATCAATGCAACCCAATCAGAAATAAGATCTGTGCATACCAATGTAATCAGTCATATATATAACATATATGCATATCAATGCAACCAAAATAAAAATAAGATCCATATATATCGATACACCCATTCTAGTATAAGAAATGTACATAACAATGCAACAATGGAGCATAAAATCTATGCATACCAATGCAACTAGTCAAACGCAACAGTGGAGCATAAAATATATAACATACCAATGCAACTAGTCAATAAGATAGGTGCATACTAATGCAACCATGGAGGATTAACATTATTTAACTATATCCTGTCTTATCTCATCACAACTTACAAATAACCATATGTCATTGAAACAAGTTCCACAATATCCTAAATAGGCTCATAACTCTCACACTGATCATACTCATAATCAATTAGTCACAATATTAACCAAGAATTATTTAAATGTCTCATGTTATCATAAAGATATCCCAAATTATCTCAAAACATAAGATTTCATCTCAATTAGTCAATAGGATTGCCATTTACTCAATATTCGGCATAACCAACCTCATATTCCCATCAAATTCAATCATATCATGATGCTATACCACAATTCAATCTACATCTCACAAATACCACATGAGCATGCTCAATATCTCAAATCCAGTCTCAAAAAGTTTAGCCAAACCTACCTTCATGTCAAAATTACACTCGATCAAGCTTTCAAGCTTTCAATCAACTCAAGCCTCCAAATGATCAACAAATCGATCAACCACTATCAAAATTAGATACTACACATCTTGAGGTGCATTCGCTACCCATATTGGAATATTTTAGGCTTAAGGGAGCAATGGTCAAAATTAGAGCTAAAATTTGGAAGTCTCAAATCTAGAAATTGACTGTCAAATCAGATTTTACATTAAAAAATGAAGTTTGTGGATGAAAATCCACTAAAATCGAAATCAAATCAATAGAGAAAACTTCACTTTATAGTTCATGTTCATAGACCTGAAATCTCTAATTTTGGATATTCAAAATCATGAAATTCAAGTCAAAATCAAGATACAAACCATGAAAATTAATCAAAATGATGTCAGAAATACTTACCAAAAGATTTCTCTGAAAACCCTCTTCAAAAATTGTCTCCCAAATCTTGAAATATTGAAAATGGAATGAAAATGAGAGTTTACGTCTTTAAAAATGACTCTGCAAACATGTACTCCATGAAGGCGGACCCTTGTATCACAACCCAAGCCTAGGGCTTAGACACGACCGGCTAATAGGGAACCTGAAAGAACCTCAACCAAGCCTCATGACATATCATTACACATCTGTAATGACCCCAAAAAGTGCCAGAAAATATGCCTTGGAAGTACCCGGAATCGTAATATTCATATATCTAAAAGTCCATTCGTTATTTCAAAAATCCAGCTTCATATTCTTCTTCAGGTGTTCAAATTGAGTGGTAAATAGGTCTAACCCAAAATTAGGAGGGTCAACTTCTAAGGGACATATCTCTTAGCACACAAAGAACTAGGTAGCCCATGACCTAACAACTTAAAGCCTTTTGAATTAGCTTTCCAACCACTTAATTTCACCTCATTCCAAGTTCGAATGAAGGACTTAGGCCCATTTTCGTAGAACTCATTTGTGCAAAAAATGCAGATTCTAGTGAGGTTAGCGTGACACTTTCGCGATGCATCCCTATTGTTTTTGGTGCCTGTTTTAACTTTTTTTGATCCAAGACTTATAAATCTTGGGCCTAAGGGTTCCCACACTTGAATGTACCTATACTTAGCCTTATTTCAGCTTCATATCATCCTAAACATTTCCCAATACTCACTCAAATACTTAGAATCATATTTCACCCTAAATTCAAGTCCCAAAAATCAACACCAATCTTAATGATTTCTTCAATGATTTCATTCAACCTTCAAGTCACCATCTCCAATCTTTACCAAGTTCATCGCCAAGCTAAGGTATGTGAGTTTCTTTCATGGGTTCCTTTCACCCATGATACCCAAGACTCCTTTTACTCAAATTGCATGATTTAAAGTTAGATTTACAAATGTGTCTTGCATATTATGAAATTTACTTCATACTATGTTAAAGTTATGTAAAATTGTGACCGTTTTGATATATTTTGAGTTATGAATCTTGAACTTATTGTAAGATTTAATGAGGGGTTTTGAGGTATGTTGCTTGAGGATGTTGCAAGGTGTTGATTGATGGTTTTACAATGGATTTACTTGCATGATTTCATCTCTAAATTGCATGGTCTTGTACTACCATTTCACACCCACCAAGTGTTTGATAAAATGTCTGGCTAGGGTTACTTGAGGAAATTAAGGCCCAATGCATGTCTTATGAGTTGAATGATGTTTTGATGATTATATGATGATTAAATGATGTATATATGTGTGTATAAATCATGTAATGTACCTACGTAATTGCAAGTGAATTGTTGGGTCCTCATGTTGTTATATTCTTGGGAAAATAAGGAGTTCTTTATTGATGCTTGAAATGTAATGGTTTGACGAGCTAGTGTTTTGAAATGCTTAATTCAAAAAGGGTCGTTCTCCTATAAGAAAGATCACATAATACAAAAAGGAATGGGCATCCATAAGAAAGGTCACTTAATCCATAAAGGGATGGGCTCTCATAAGTAAGGTTATTTAATCTGAAAAGGGACAGGCTACCGTAAGAAAGGTCACATAATCCTAAAAGGGATGAGCTCCCGTAAGAAAGGTCTCTTAATCCAAAAAGGGATGGGCTTTAGTAAGGAAGGTCACATAATCGGAAAAGGGACGAGCTCCCATAAGAAAGGTCACTTAATTCGAAAAGGGATGGTCTCCCATAAGGAAGGTCACTTAATCCAAAAAGGGATGGGCTTCCGTAAAGAAGGTCACTTAATTCGAAAAGGGATGGGCTCCCATAAAGAAGGTTGCTCCTCCAAAAGGTCTTATGTTATGTTGGTTGAAGTTTCTTTCTACACTTATATATTATGATTTATGTAAGATGAATGATTTGCAAAGCATGATTTACTTAAGCATTGGTTATACATGCCATATTGTTATTATGCTATCTATTGATTATCATTATGCATTTTGATTATGATGCCTATCTCTTGTTGCATTGCATCCTACATACTTAGTACATTCAAAAATACTAATGCATACTCTATGCCTACATGATGTCACCATGTAGGAACCGGAGCCCCACTTGAGCATCCCCCTCCACATGGCTACTACGACTTAG
This sequence comes from Solanum ossicruentum, assembly GCA_025774065.1. Classification (NCBI taxonomy): domain Eukaryota; kingdom Viridiplantae; phylum Streptophyta; class Magnoliopsida; order Solanales; family Solanaceae; genus Solanum; species Solanum ossicruentum. Next base: position 116,298 of record JAOTQR010106874.1, on the reverse strand, counting down.
CTCAAGCTTGTTGGTGAGTCCTCTATTCCTAGGATGTTACTTATGAGCTCTAGCTATGAATTAAGACTTTTTCTCTTTTGATTATGTTTTGACTATAAGGGTAAGCCCAATTGCTTTGTCTTGGCCCCTTCTCTTATCTAGTAGAGGTGTTGTTGGATATATAGTGTATCTATGCTATCAACTTTGACTCTATTGACTTTTGCTGCTTATGATATGAAGGATGTTCACTTAGTCCCATTTTCCCTTGTTTGTGCTTATCATTTATTGTTATTTTAAATTGCTTTCACGACCAAGGATGTGTAATAATATGTTATGAGACTTGTTTGGGGTTCCTTTGGGTTTCCCATTCGCTGGTCACATCTAGGCCCTACACTTGGGTCATGACTAATATGGTATCAGAGCACTAGGTTGATAGATCCTCGGAGTCCAGCAAATCATGTCGATTAGAGTCTTAAGCAGGGTCGTATTGTGCATCACAACTATGAGTAGAAGGCTATGAGATGTTTTAGGAAATGTTTCCTTTCTTTGTATTCTAATTCATTCCATAGAGTTAGAGTAAGTTTTCCACCTAACGATTGTTCTTTGTTATGCTAGATCATACCGAACACAAGAGGAAGACGAGCCCATGCTCCCGAGAAGTAACCGGCCAATAGGGAGCTTCAGGATGCTCTCACATTGCTTGTACAAGTTGTGACTAATCATGCCAGTCAAGAGACCCAAGCCCCTCATGCTCCTACCCCGGTTTCCTGGGTGAGAGACTTCATAAGAATGAATCCCCTAAAATTCTATAGGTCAAAGGTTGATGAGGACCCTCAAGAGTTCATTGATGAGGTCTACAAGATATTGGCTATTATTGGTGTGAGGCCGAAAGAAAAGGCGGAGTTGGCGACCTACCAACTCAAAGGAGTAGCACAAACATGGTATAACCAATAGAAGAAAGAGAAGGAAGGTGGCTATGTGTTGCTCTGGGAAGAGTTCAAAGTGTCTTTCCTTAATCAGTTCTTACCTTTTGAGCTTAGGGAAGCTATATTGGTAGAATTCCTAAATTTGAGACAAGGGTGAATGAGTGTGAGGGAGTATGCCCTCAAGTTCAACAAACTTTCAAAGTTTTCTTCTTAATTGGTTGCCGACCCAAGGTCTAGAATGAACAAGTTCTTGATGGGGGTGTCCGACTTAATGAGTGAAGAATGTCAGTCTGTTATGTTGATTGTTGACACGACTTGTCTCAGTTGATGACCAATATCGAACAAATGGAAGAGGAGAAGTTGAGGAAGAGGAGAAGTAGAGAGGCCAAGAGGGCTCGTATTGATGATAAATTTCAAGGTTCCAAGGATCGCCGGGTCCATCAAGGCTAAGGCTCTTCCAATGCTCCTAATGGAAGGAATGCTAATGATAATCCAAGATGCCAAGGTGGTAATAGTGGAGGGCCTAAGCCCAAGTGCCTTACGTATAGAAAAACCATGGTGGTCTGTGTTGGAGAAACTCTGTTGCCTTCTTTGGATATGGTGAAATGGGTCACCAGGTTCTTGATTGTTCCCATGCTCAAACCTAAGATAGAGATGAGGCGCCTGATGTTGCTAACGGTATGTTAAAGTTTCCTTGGCTTTGTTGTGCATGCATTGTTAGGCCCGGTGTGCCACTATTTCTTCTCTATTCTTTTTGGTTGCTAGTGGGGGCTTCTTGTGTGCCCAAGTTTTGGTGTTGATCTTTGGTGTCTATCATTTTTTGGGTATATTGTTGCTAGAAGGTTCATAAGTGTTGTTCTATGTTCATATTGCATCAGGTGTTGCCTTGTGGCTTGTTGGATTTGTTGTGGTAGATTTTGATTTGATACTTAGAATGGGATAGTTGCATGCATGTTGTGTCTCCTTTGGTGGTTGGACCCGTAAAGTTAGAATCCGATTCCCTAATGAACCCGTCCTTGAGTGGAAAAGTCTTGATGTGGTGGTCAAGTGGTAGTAAAAGAAGTAGGTCTATTCTTGTCTTAAGGTTCAATTGATCTCTAGGGGTTTCCCCATGTTCTTGATGCATAGAGTCTTGTTTTGTGATCTTGGTTGACACTAGCTTGATAAGTTGGAGGTCTAGAGGTGGTTCGGCTATTCACATAGCATGCTTCCGAAGATGTAGGACCCGTAAGGTTGTAATATGATGGGTAAGGATGGTCGACCTATTTGGTAAACTACAATGGGTTAGTCACTTCTCTAGGATTGCTCTTTGGTCTGGATTTTGTTCTCAAGTGTGGAAGAGGGTAGGTGATATCCCCAAGTGTCCTTTTGAACTAGGAATGATCATTTTGAATACTGGTGGAGTTGTTTGGTTGGCTTATGCGTCGGTTGTGTTTATGGTTTAATGAATAGGATTTTAAAACCCTACCTTGGTATGTTTGTGATAGTTTCTAGTGATGAGGTATTGATTTATTTAGAGCTAGTGAATCATTTGGGGGATTGGTTGCTAAATATGGTAGGAGTGAGTTTAGGATAACAAAAAGGTTGTTAGAACTCCTTAGGGATTATGGTATTAGTGTGCATTGGTTTTTCCGGTAAGGCTAGTGTTGTGGTTGGTGCTCTAGGTAGCCTAGTGTGTGTGGATAATGTTGGTAAGAAGATGCCTAGTAGAGTCCATCGATCTGCTAGATAGGGAGTTAGGTTAAAGGAAGTTGAGAAGGGTAGCATAGAGTTCTTGATGATTCCAAATCTTCTTAGGTTAAGAGGACTAGATTAGGCAAGGCCTTAATTTCCGCCTTATTAGAGTTGGAAGTTTTGGGTGAGAGAATGATAAAGTGGAGGTTGTCTCCCAAGGGGGAGATGGCGGTTATGGTACCAAGTGGGTTAGGTGTATTTAAGATTGGCAATTGAGCAGAGGATTATGAGTCCTTATAGAGTGTAGAGCGAGGTTGGCAAGGTTGCATAGTTTGGGAATTTACCTACGGATGTAGATATGGTTCTCCGGTTCTTTATGCTTCTATATGGATAGAATGTGTTGGTGACTCTAGTGCTATAGCACTCATTTAAATTGTGGGTGATCTGGAGGACAAGTTGGCTTAAAGGAAGGTCCCAGTGGAGGTGTTGGATGGATGAGAGGAGAAGTTGATTGATGAGGATGTGGTGTTCATTAAGGCCCTCTTGAAAGGATCATCAAGTCAAAGGTGTCTCCAAGGAAGCCAAAGCGGTTTTATGGAGGCAATATTCCTACCTCATTCACTCTAATCAAGCCTAAGATAGTGACTAGGTTCTTCATGTGATTTCAAGTCCTATATTCCTGCCCTATGTCATTCATATGTAATCATGTTTAAGTTGGCAAATTGATTATGAATTTACACTTATGTTGACATCTTAAAAATGGTGTTTTTAATGTAGTGTTGCATTCTTGTTGGGGTTGATTTGTTGATGATCAATCTATTCATGTACGCCTCTTTTACATTCGGGGACGAATGTTCCCAAGGGGGAGATATTGTAACGACCCCAAAAAGTGCCCAAAAATGTGCCTCGAAAGTATCCGAAATTGGAATTTCATAATATCTTAAAATTCATTCATTATTTCAAAAATCTGACTTCATATTCTTGTTAAGGAGGTCAAATTTACTGAGAAATGGTTTTAAACCGAATTTTAGAGCAACCGTATAAAAATTCAAAAAATCATAAAAAATGCAATTTAGGAGGGTGGAATTGTAGGGGCATATCTCTTAGAACAGAAAGAACTGGGGGACCCACTACCTACAAGCTTAAATCCCTTTGAATTAGCTTTCCAACTCACTTGGTTTCATGTCAATCTGAGTTTGGACGAAGGATTTATGCCCATTTTTGTAGAACTCATTTGTGTAGAAAATGTAGATTCTAGTGAGGTTAGCGCGGCACTTTAGCGACATGCCCCTGTTTTTTTTGGTGCTTGTTTTAATTTTTTTGGTCCAAGACTTATAGGTCTTGGGACTAACGGTTCCCACACTTGAAAATACCTATACTTAGCCTTCTTTCACCCTCATATCGTCCTAAACATTTCCCAATACTCACTCAAATACTTAGACTCATATTTCACCCTAAATTCAAGTCCCAAAATTCAAGACCAATCCTAAGGATTTCATTCAAGATTCAAGTCTCCATCTCCAATATTCACGAAGTTCATCTCCAAGCTAAGGTATGTGAGTTTCTTTCATGGGTTCCTTTCACCCATGATACCTAAGCCTCCTTTTACTCAAATTGCATGATTTAAAGTTGATTTACAAATGGGTCTTGCATATTATGAAATTCACTTAATCCGAAAAGGGATGGGCTCTTATAAAGGTCACTTAATCCGAAAAGGGATAGGGTCCCATAAGGAAGGTCACTTAATCCGAAAAGGGACAGGCTCCTGTAAGGAAAGTCATATAATTCGAAAAGGGATGGGCTCCCGTAAGGAAGGTTGCTCCTCCAAAAGATCTTATGTTATGTCGGTTGAGGTTTCTTTCTACTCATTTATATTATGATCTATTTAAGAAGAATGATTTGCAAAGCATGGTTTACTTAAGCGTTGGTTATACATGCCATATTGTAATTATGATATCTGTTGATTATCATTATGCACTTTGATTATGTTGCCTATCTCTTGTTGTATTCATCCCACATGCATAGTACATTCAAACGTACTAATACATACTCTATGCCTACATGATGTCACCATGTGGAACCAGAGCTCCACTTGAGCCTCCCCCTCCACATGGCTGGTACGACTTCACTCAAGCTTGTTGGTGAGTCCTCCATTCCGAGGATGTTACTTATTATCTCTTGCTATGAATTAAGACTTTCTCTCATTTGATTATGTTTTGACTATGAGGGTGAGCTGGTTGCTTTGTCTTGGCCCCCACTCTTATCTTTATGTAGTAGAGGTGTCGTTGGACATATGGTGTATCTATGCTATGAGCTTTGACTCTACTGACTCTTATTGCTTAGTCCCATTTTACCTTAGTCCCGTTCATCCTTGTTTGTTCTTATTCTATATTGTCATTTTCAATTGCTTCTGCGACCAAGGATGTGTAATGATATGCTATGAGGCTTGTTTGGGTTTCCTTGGGTTCCCCATTCACCGATTACGTCTAGGCCATAGACTTGGGTCATGACAATATCCTTTTTCACAAAAACAATCAAAATGACAATATGAGATAAGCATAAACAAGGGAAATTAGGACTAAGGGTAAACTTCTATGTCATATACATCAAGAAATAAGAGAGCCAAGGCTTATAGCATACATACACAACATGTCGAACAACACCTCTACTACATAGATATGAGCGGGGGCCAATACAAGAAACTAGGTTCACTCTAAAGTCAATGCATAACCAAAAGAAAGATAGTCTTAATACATAACAAGACATCATAAGCAACATCCTCGAAATGGAGGACTCACCAACAAACTTGTAAGGCAATCATACTGGCCATGTTGAGGAGGAGGCACCATGTAGGCATAGAGTATGCATTAGTACATTTGAATTTACTAAGTATATAGGATGCAATGCAACAAGAGATAGGCATCATAGTCAAAATGCATAGAGATAAACAATAGTTTGCATAGTAATAGTATGTATATATGATTAATGCTTATGTAACACATGCTTACATAGGACATAACATATGTGTAAGAAGAGACCATTAATTTATTGGTGGATCATCACACCCTACCACCCTTGGTGATTGAGGTACAAACTATGTCAATAGGTTGGTGGATCGTCGCACCCTACAACCCTTGGTGCCGGAGTACAAACCCGCCTCTAGTTTGATAGGTACATACCCCTAACAAGGTTTGTGGATCGTCACACCCTACCACCCGTGGTGCCGGAGTATGAACCGCCTGATAGGTTAATGGTCCAAACCCCTAACAAGGTTACCCAACATGCAACCTCCGAGTAGGGCATGGTCACATTCCAACACTATATAGAGAATACCATATACATACATTCATTTCATCATCATTTCATCATCATTTCATCATCATATAGTCATTCATCTCATAGAACATGCATTGGACCGTTAATTCCTCAAGAAACCATAACTGGACATTTTATCAAACACTTAGAGTGTGTGTAGTGCTAGTGTAAAACCTTGCAATTCAATAATGAAATCATACTAGCAAATTCAAGGTAAAACCTTCAATAGATACTTAGTAACAACCTCAAGCAATATACATCAAAAACCCTTCATCAAATATTAAAATAGATCTTGGTTTCACAGCTCAAAGCATAGAAAAATAGTCATAATTTCATAAACCCCAATATAATGTGTGGTGATTTTCATAATAATTAAGACCCAATTGTAAATCATTTTTAAATAATGCAAATTTAAGTAAAAAGAAGCTTGGATATCATGGGTGAAAGGAACTCATGAAAGAAACCCGTATACCTTCGGTTTGGAGATGAACTTGATGAAAATTGGAGATGGAGACTTGAAGCTTTAGTGCAATCCTCAAGATCCGGAAAAGGTTTTGAGACTTGAGTTTAGAAGTAAAATATTTGTCTAAGTGTTTGAATGAGTATTGGGGAATGTTTAGATGATATCAGGGTGACAAATGGCTAAGGAATTTTCATGTTTGGGTACACTTAGGACCAAGACTCAATAGCCTTGGACCGCAAGAAAAATAACTGAGCAGAATTTACAAAGTTTCGTGCACAGACCTGTCACGGAGACCAAGTTTACCCATGTCCATGACAGCTGCATGTCGCGGCACTGTCGCAGACAACCACTGGATAAGAAAAATTATGAAAATTAAAATTGCTAATCGTTTGCTCCTAAATTGGGTTTAGACCTATCTTCCACTCAAAATGACCTCTTGATCCATAATATGAAGTTGGATTTTTGATATCACACACGAATTTTGAGATATATAGAAATTACGATTCCGAGCACTTTCGAGGTACATTTTCGAATACTTTTTTGGGGTCGTTATAATATCTTCCCCTTGGGAACATTCATCCCTTAATGACAAAGATACATATATGACAGATGTAAACATGCCAAACTCACCCCCCGTAGAGATGCAACAATGCACTTAAACATCATTCAAAAATCTCATCATAAATGTAAAATCATCATAAACTTGTTAATTCAAACACGAATGTATGCAACGACACAAGGGCTAAACTTAGATCAATACCTTAGGATTGAGTGGAGTGGAAAAGGTAAGGATATTGCTCTTGCATGTCTGCCTCGGCCTCCCAAGTAGCACTTTCCACTTGTTGATTCCTCCAAAGGACCTTAATGGAAGCCACCTCTTTGTTCTTAGTCTCTTCACTTTCCTATCAAAAATCTGAACCGGAACCTCTTCATAGGTCAAATTATCTTCAACCATACCCACAACATCAAGAGGGACAATAACATTCAGATCATCTACACATTTCCTCAACATAGACACATGAAACACCTGATGAACCAAATCCATTTCTCTAGGCAATTCCAACCCATAAGCTACCTTGCCAACCCTTCTCATCACCCTATAAGGACCCACATATCTTGGGCTCCACTTGCGCTTCTTACCAAAATGGACCACACCCTTCATGGGTAACACTTTCAAATAGACCCAATTATCAACTGTGAATTTATGCTCCCTTCTCCTCACGTCGGCATAAGACTTTTGACGACTTTGGGTCATCTTCAACTTTTATCTAATCATCCTAACATTTTCAAATAACTCCATAACTTAATTTGGTCCTAACAAGGCCACTTCACCAACCTCAAACCACCCCACCAGTAATCTTCAACATCTACCATAGAGAGCTCAAAAGGAGCCATACCGATGCTAGAATGATAGCTATAATTGTAGTCAAAGTCATTCAATGGAAGATGATCATCTCAACCACCTTTAAGCTCTAACGCACATGATCTAAGAATATTCTAAATGGTTTTGATACTCCTTTCGGCTTGGCCATCTATTTGAGGATGGAAGGCTATAGAAAGCTTAACTCTAGTACCAAGACCCTTTTGGAAGGACCTCCAAAATGTGAGGTAAATTGAGCACCACGATCCAATATGATGGAAAAAAAGAACCCCATGCAACCTCACCAAGTAATGGATGTACAACCTTGCATAATCTTCAGCATCATATGTGGTCTTAACCAATAGGAAATGAGCCGATTTTTTCATCCTATCAACTACAACCCAAATGGAATCAAAACCTTTTCTAGTCTTGGGCAACCCAACCACAAAATCCATATTAGTCACCTCCTACTTCCAAGTAGGAATCTCTATGTCTTGGGTTAGGCGACTCGACCTTTGATGCTTGGCTTTGACTTGTTGACAACTATGACAACTGGAAACAAACTTTGCGATGTCCCTTTTCATGCCTCCCCATCAATACACCTCTCTCAAATCTCTATATATCTTGGTGGAACTGGGATGGATGAAATAAGAAGAGTTATGGGCCTCATCATGGATCTTTTCTATCAAGCCATCAACACACGGTACACACAACCTACCTTGGTACCTAAGGGCACCATCTCTCCCTTGGGAGAAAACCTCCACCTTGCCTTCTTTCACTAAGGACTTCAATACTAATAAGGAGGGATCAAGATCCAGTTTTTCCATCACCTCATCAATCAAAGAAGACTTAGAACCATGCACAATAGCAACATCACCATCACCAACCTCCTCCAACCTAACCCCCAATCTAATCAACTGATGCACTTCCCTAGCCATCTCCTTATCACTACCATCAGCATGAGCTAGGCTACCCATAGACACCCTACTCGAAGCATCCGCTACCACATTAGCCTTACTCAGATGATAATGCACACTTATATCATAGTCCTTAAGAAGTTCTAGACACCTCCTTTGTCTCAAGTTGAGATCTTTTTGAGTTAAGATATATTGGAGGCTATTATGATTGGTAAACACATCAACATGCACCCTATACAAATAATGTCGCCGAATTTTCAAAGCAAATACTACGACGGCAAATTCAAGATAATGAGTAGTGTGGTTCTTTTCATGTGGTTTGAGTTTCCTAGAATCATAGGCTATGTCCTTATCATTTTGCATTAGGGCACAACCCAAATCAACTCTAGAAGCATCACAATACACTAGAAATCCCTCAAGCCCATCTGGTAGTGACAATATAGGAGAGGACACAAGCTTACCATTCAAGGTTTGGAAGCTTCTCTCATATTTATCGGTACACACAAACTTGGCCTTCTTTTTAATCAACTTTTTCATAGGGGAAGAAATAGAAGAGAACCCATTCACAAACCTTCGATAATAGCCTGCTAAGCCCAAGAAATTCCTAATGTCCAACAAGGTCAGTGGTCTAGATAATTTCTAATTGCATCAGTCTTCTTAGGACCCACCTTACACCATCCCCCGACACTATATGTCCTAGGAAGGCAACCTCCCTCAACCAAAATTCATACTTTTCATATTTAGCATACAATTTCTCCTCCCTAAAACTTTGCAACACAACCCTCAAATGAGCCCTATGCTCCTCCTCACCATGAGAATAGATAAAAGTATCATCAATGAATACCACAACAAAGGAATAAAAGTAGGATTTAAAGACCCTATTCATTAGGTCCATAAAGATGGTTGTTGCATTGGCTAACCCAAAAGACATCACCACAAATTCATAATGCTCATACCTAGTCTGGAAGGCCATCTTAGAAATGTCACATTCCTTCACCTTCACTTGATGATACCTCAAAGATGAATCTTAGATAAGTGACTAGTCCCTTGCAATTGGTCAAACAAATCATCAATTCTCGGAAGAGGACACCTATTCTTGATGGTGACCCTATTGAGTTGCCAATAGTCAATACACATCCTAAGGGACCCATCTTTCTTTTTCACAAACAACACCGGTGTACCCCAAAGTGATTGTCTAGGCATAGTGAACCCTTTCTCCAACAAGTCCCTCAATTGCTCATTCAACTCTACCGGGGCCATATGGTAAGACGAAATAGAAATGGTTGAGTATAAGGGAGGAGGTATATGCCAAAGTCTATTTCCCTTTCGGGAGGAACACTGGGAAGGTCATTTGGGAAGACATCAAGAAACTCATTTACAACCAGAATCGACTCTATGGGAAAGACTTTAGACTCCATATCCCTAACCCTCACAAGATGGTAAAGACACCCCCTTAGAGATCAACTTACGGGCTTTAATGTAAGAGATGAATCTACCCTTGACCACTATATCTTGTCTCTCCTACTCAAGGAAAGGTTTATTTGGAAATTGGAATTCGACCATACGGGATCTAAAATCAATAGAAGCATAGTATGCATGCAACTCATCCATCCCAAGAATAATATCAAAAAATCAACCATGTCTGAACTCAACAAGATCATAAGGCAATATTTTATGCAAGATGCAAATCGGACAACTTCTATAAACATTTTAGCAACAACCTCATATGAAACATGCAACAACTCAGGGTCAAAATGGAACTTTGTGGCAACAAAGGGGGTAACAAAAGAAAGAGTGGCAATCAGATCAATGAATGGGTATACATCAAAGTCAAAGATTTTCAACATACCGATAACAACATCGAGGACCTCATCCACCCCTTGCCTCCTATGCAAAGTATAAAACCTATTGTGCCTTGGGACACTATCTTGTTGGCCACCTCTCCCCAAAGGAACCACATTAGCACCTTGTGGAAGAATCTTTTTGCCCCTATTACGATTTCTTTGTAAATCAACCTTTTTCTTACTAAATTCCCCACAACCAAAGCATGTATTAGTATCTCTCCAACATGGGTCCTTATGACCCTTACCACACCTAGGACACACCTCATTAGGAACCACAACACCAATACCTTGGGTCCTTAGGAAGTCAATGGCAAATCACGTATTAGAAGCATGAGAGGACCCTTGGCCTTAGTGGATCCGTCCACCCTTTTGGAACTTACCTTTGAAATAGGCCCTCTTAGCCTTATGACCCCTCCTCTTCCTCAATTTCTCCCCTTCCATTTGCTCGACATAGGTCATCAAACATGATAAGTCCATATCACTAATCAACATGGCAGACCGACACTCCTCATTAACCAAGTTAGACATACCTATCACAAATTTGTTCATACTAGATCTTGTATCAACCACCAAATGTGGAGCATATTTCAAAAGTTGGTTGAACTTGAGGGAATACTCCCTCGCACTAATGGACCCTTGTCTCAAATTCATAAATTCCACTAACTTAGCTTCCCTAAGTTCAAGGGGGAAGAACCGACTAAGGAAGGCCACCTTGAACTACTTCCAAAGCACCAAATAGTTGACTCACTTTTCTTCCTTCCATTTATTGTACCATATTTGAGCTACCCCTTTGAGTTGGTAGGCTGCCAACTACACCTTATCCTCCAACCTCACACCCATGATAGCCAAAATCTTGTAAACCTCATCAATGAATTCTTGAGGGTCCTCACTCACCTTTGACCCACAGAATTCATTCTCATGAAGTCTCTTACCCGAGAGGTCAGCGTAGGAGCATGAGGGGCTTAGGCCCCTTGATTGGCTTGATTAGCCACCACTTGTGCAAGCAAGATGAGAGGATCCCTAAGCTCTCCATTGGTTGATTGCTCCTCGAGTGTGCAGGCTCATCTTTCTCTCATGTTAGGCATGATCTAGCATTGCAAAGAACAACCATTATGGGAGGAAAGCTTACTTCAACTCTATAGCATGACTTAGAACATAACAAAGAGAAACATTTCCTAAAACATCTCATAGCCTTCTACTCATAGTAGTGGTGCACCACAAAACTATGAATAGGACTCTAATCAATGTGGTGTATTGGACTTTGAGGATCTATCAACCTAGTGCCCTGATACCATCTTTGTCACGGTCCAAGCCTAGGGCCTAGACGTGACTGGCAAATGGGAAACCTGAAGGAACCCCAAACAAGCCTCATGGCATATCATTACATATCCTTGGTCACAGAAGAAATCAAAATGACAATAAGAGATAGGTATAAATAAGATAAATTGGGACTAAGGTTGAACTTTCATATCATATACATCAAGAAACAAGAGAGTCAAGGCTTATAGTGTAGATACACAACATATCCAATAACACCTCTACGACATAGATAAGAGCGGGGGCCAAGACAAGCAACCGAGCTCACCCCCATAGTCAATACAAACCAAAATAAAGATAGTCTTAATGCATAGCAAGAGATCATAAGAAACGTTCCTGAAAAGGAGGGCTCACCAACAAGCTTGTAGGGCAATCATACTAGCCGCGTGGAGAAGGAGGATGATCAAACGGTGCTCTGGTTTCTACATGGTGACATCATGTAGGCATAAAATATGTGGTAGTACATTCGAGTGTACTAAGTATATAGGATGCAATGAAACAAGAGATAGGCATCATAGTCAAAATGCATAGTGATAAGCAATAGCTAGCCTAGTAACGATATGGCATGTATGATCGTCACACCCCACCAACCGTCATGCTGTAGTACGAACCTCCGATAGGTTGATGGGTACAAACCCCTAACAAGGTTACCCGATCGCAACCCCCGAGTAGGGCATGGTCAAATTCCAATACTGTATAGAGAATACGATATACATACAATCATTTCATCACCATTGCATCATCCTATCATCATCATGTAGTCACTCATCTCATAGGATATGCATTGGACCTTCAATTCCTCAAGAAACCATAACCAAACATTCTATCAAACACTTAGAGGGTGTGTAGTGCTAGTGTAAAACCATGTAATTCCAGAGTGAAATAATACTAGAAAATTCGAGGTTAAACCTTCAATAGATACTTAGTAACACCCTCAATCATTATACATCAAATATTACAACAGATCATGGATTTATGGATCAAACCATAGCAAAACAGTCACGCTATCATAAACCCCAACATAGTGTGCAGTCATTTTCATAATAATTAAGATCCAATTGTAAATCATCTGTAAATTATGCAAATTTAAGTAAAAGGAAACTTGGATATCATGGGGGAAAGGAACTCATGAAAGAAACCCAAATACCTTAGCTTTGGAGATGAACATGATGAAGATTGGAGATAGAGACTTGAAGCTTGAGTGCGATCCTTAAGATCCAAAAAAAGTTTTTGAGACTTGTGTTTAGGAGTAAAATATTTGGCTAAGTGTTTGAATAAGTATTGGAAAATGTTTAGAATGATATTTGGGTGAAAATGGCTAAGCATAGTTATTTTCACGTTTGAGAGCACTTAGGCCCAAGACTCAAAAGTTTTGGACCGCAAGAAAAATAACTGGGCAGAATTTACATAGGTCCGCATCGCAAACTTGTCGCGGAGACCAAGTTTACACATGTCCGCTACAGCTGCGCGTCGCGGCACTATCGTGGACAACCATCGGATAAGAAAAATCACAAAAATTAAAATTGCTAATCATATGCTCTTTAATCGGAGTTAGACCCATTTTCCACTCAAAATGACCTCTTGATTCCGAATATGAAGTCGGATTTTTGATATCATAAACGAATTTTGAGATGCATGGAAATTACGATTTCACTTGTGAAGCACATTTTTGGCACTTTTTTGGGTCATTACACCTCTCTGCAATTGTTGATAACAAGAGTGACCTCCACAAAGATAGAGGTCCTTTTGCGCAGGCGGAGTACAAATTGGGTTACACTAGTACCCCCAAACCAGCCAATGCAAAAACTCAAAACGGACCCTTGGAAATCATTCTACTTAGAATTTCTCAAACTTTATATGTTTCCATACTAGAAACAACGTTGCAGACTCAATGGAATCATCAATATTCAATTATGAGGTTTCCACTATGCATTTACCAATGCAAGTCAATAAAACTAGTTTAAAACTCAAAATACCAAAACTACTCTCAAAAACCTCAATAATTATGACGAGATCATTTTTAGCATTAGTTTCATCATCCTGAACTATTGGAACTATTAGAATTCTGATCAAAGCTTCCGAACATGAAATGTTGACCAAAGTCAAATTTTAGTTCTGGAAATGACTAAAATCACAACTCCGCAACTTCTTGGAGTTTAGCTTCAACATTTTGGAGCTAATGGAATCGACAAATCCTAATCTAACATCCAAAACTCAGAATGATTCAAAAACTCATACTTTCAATGACTTAAGCTTTCAAAAAGGACAAAACTCATATTTTCAACTTTTAGAACTCAAGATTTCAGTTCTAATTATTCAAATAGTTCAAAGTAGGCCAAAAGGAACATACAAAAGGGTAAAACAGTAATTCTCACAGACAAATGCAAAAATGATCGACTAGGTCATACAATTACAAATCATATTGGCAATTTTTACGATAGGATGAAAAGTTTGTGTCTCTAGTTGGTACCGATGAATGGCAAGAATTGTTGGCTTCTTGCACTAGTGACCAAATTCAATGGAAATATCCATTAATCTCATGTTGGATTGTCTATATAAGATGTAAAGGGTTATACTACATCAAGATTATTGAGTTAGAAGGGCTTCAGGTAGATGCTCTGGCATGCGTGCTCCAATAATTTGGTCAAACATAAGTAATTCCGCTTCGAGCAAATATGAAAATTTTTGAATTTTCTTTTGGATTAGAGTTTAGAGTCCTTAGAGCTAGAGAGATTCTTCATGAATGGGATAATGTTGTCACGATAGAGCTAGGAAATAGACCAACAAGAGGAACTCTATAACGTTAGGCATGGCTTTGAGAGGTTTTCTATAAAATAATCCTAGAAGGTAAGCGAGGTTTTGAAGATATCAGGATGATAATTTGGATACAAAAAAGTTGCCTCAGAACAAAAATAATCACTCCAGATATATGAGTTCAGATAGCAAATATAATGCAGTACTTTGAAAATGTAGGAGAAGGACCAAGTGGCACTAAAGCGTCATCCCTAGTTAATCGAACAACTTGATCTGAAGCAATTTTAGGCCAAGTCCTAGTATTGTCCTTATATTATGCCTTATTTTCATTATAATCTTAGATTTTCATTGTAATTTTAGTAGTGTCTTTTCATTGTACTCTTAATTAGTATTTAAAGAAAGACTTGGTCTTTTATCTTCCAAACTCGAGTTGTCTTAATGACTTGGATCAACCTATCATAATCTCATACATTTGGCGTTTAGGACCACCTCTAGCATTGAAGAGGTCCCCATGCATATTAGGATGCATTCATTCTATTGATTTTCCCATTCACTATATGATTTATTTGCTTTAAATATTTTATTATCCGCCTTATTATTTGATAATATTGAAGCAACGATGACCCGCTTTATACTAACACTTTTTTCTTTCTTATGAACGTTTTCCTTTCTTCTTTAAATATATTTCCCTAAAGGATGATTTGTATTGACTACGAAACTGGTAGATAATCCATACTTTACAAGGTCAGAAGCTTGATCATCCACTAATATGACTGATTTAGATTAGTTCGACCAAAATGGTTTGGGACTTGTCACTATTCCAATAGATGAACCCGATGCTTTGGAAGGAAAGGACTCAATCCCTTATGATTGACACATTTCTAATCTGATGCAACAAATAGCCAACATGCAAGGTGAAATTGATCGACATTAAAATCTCACCAAATTGTCTATCAGCTTGAACAGGCCACTTCTTGACCACGGAACAAATTTAACCATCCCATCCTATTTTCCACCTGTTGATATCCCCCCTCTAAACTATCCACGCAAGAAAATCAACCCAATCATTTCTAAACTAGTTACTAACCTTCAACAAGCCAATTTGCCACCAGGAAACATGCAACAAACCAAACCATTACCATCCACTACAATTACCTAAACTCCACTCATCCAAACTACCTCACTTACCGAAACTCCACTTATCCAAACTATGACATTTACCCAAACTCCACATATCCAAACTACCTTATTTACCCAAACTCTACTTATAAAAATTACCCCACTCACCAAAAATTACCAAGCGACCCAACACATACCAGTAGCACACATTACAACTCCTAACATGCAATATGTGCCAAAAGTATATGTAGCAACAGCTCAACCTTTTATTGCCCAAATGCCAACCATGCCAAAAGCTAAGTCGATCCATATGAAGAACTTGAGAGAAAATCATAGTGAAAAATAGAAGAAAATATAGCAAGGAAGTTGAAGGAAACATTCAAAAACATCCAAGTCCACAAGGGATGTGAAGGTCTTGAGTATGAGGCTTTGTGTGTTCATCTCGATGTAGAGTTGCCTGCAGGATGTAAGGTACAAAAATTTGATGTGTTTGATGGGAAAGGAAATCTCAAGCTCTTTTGAGGTCATATTATCACAAACTAGTTGGGGTTGGAAAATATGAAGCCATTAGATTGAAATTGATTATAAGGAGTTTGATAGGAGAAGCCCTTGATTGGTACACAAGTCAAGATCCACAAAAATGGCGCAGTTGGGGAGTGATGGTGCAAGAGTTCATCGATAGATTCAAATTCAACACTGTGGCTATCCTAGATAGGTTTCATTTGATGAAGTGAAAAAAAGAAGTCAATAGAGTCTTTGCGGGAATATGCTATGCGGTGGATTGCAGACACTGCAAAAGTTCAACCTCCGATGATAGAAAGTGAAATGACTTCTCTTTTCATACAATCACTAAAGGATGCAATGTATTATGGAAAGATGATAAATGTGGTAGGAAAATAGATCTTTGAGGCTGTTAGAATTAGGGAATTCATTGAGGAAGGCCTTAAATCATGAAGAATCACTAACCTACAAGCCCTACAAGCAATAAGTAAGGTAATACAGTCAGACTCAATTAGAGGATCCCTTAAGAAGAAGAAGGATAGAGTTTCTGTTATCATGACCATCCAGGAACGTAGGCAAACCATATGTTAACCTACCAAAATCCATTACCTCAATGATGTGGTTATTGAAATACAATACTTTTGATGCTTAAAACTTGGAATTTTGTATATTCCTAATGCGATGTTAGTAGGTTTGATGTGTTTTTATGTTTGATTTATAGCATTTCAGGGTTGGAACAATTTTGGGGAAAAGTGTGTAGAAGTTGCTGAAGTTGAAGTTCTATGACACCCTTTACGGGCTGTAATGATCGCTTAGTGGACAATTTTAGTTAGGGGTATATGTAGAGACCATCGTAGACCTTACCAAGCCAGTTTTCCTATTTCATTTTGATTTTATATTTTAAAGACTATAAATAGGATTTTAGGTTATTTTTTGAGGGAAAAGTTAGAGAACAAGTAGAGGAACATGATAGAGCTTGAGAAACTGTCACGGCCCCAACCTAGGGCTTAGATATGACATAGCGCAAGGGGAACCCGAAGAGACCCCAAGCAAGCCTCATAAAGCATCATTACACATCCTTGGTCGTGGAAGCAATAAATCAAGCATCAAAGATAAAAAAGGGGGAAACCGAGGGTAAGAGAAAAGATTGCACAATATCATGGTCAAAAGACAAGAATTAAACTCATATCATAGATACATAACATGTCTTACAAACACCTCTAATACATAGATAAGAGCGGGGGGTTAAGACAAAGTGACAGAGATCACCTCATAGACAAAATAAACAATAAAGTAGAATGTCTCAATACATAATAGAAGAAATATAGAAGAGGTGTCAGAAGTGCAGGATTTACCAACTAGATTGAATATAACCAAACTAGCCATGTGGAGGAGGATGATCAACTTGGGCACCTATTCCTACATCGCGACATCGTGTAGGCATAGAGTATGCGTTAGTACCTTTGAATGTACCAAATATGTAGGATGCAATGCAACAATAGATAGGCATCATAATCAAAAAGCATAATATTAAGTAATAGGCATAATATAGAATATGCCATGTATGATTAATGCATAAGTAAAAACATTCCCAAGTAACTCATGCTCATATACAATATCATATGTGTAGAAGAGACCAAGCTAGATTTTCAAAGTACAAACCCCTTGGTAGGTTAGTGATGATAGCATCCATCACCCTAGTGTGTGAGTTTCAAACCCTTCATCAAGGTTAGTGATGATAGCATCCATCACCCTAGTGTAGGAGGTACTAAACCATCATCAAGTTTAGTGATGATAGCACCCATCACCCTAGTGTGCTAGATTTCCAAAGTACAAACCCCTTGGTAGGTTAGTGATGATAGCACCCATCACCCTAGTGTGTGAGGTAGAAATACCTCATCAAGGTTAGTGATGATAGCACCCATCACCCTAGTTTGTGACTTACAAACCCCTCATCAAGGTTACTGATGATAGAACCCATCACCCTAGTGTGTTAGATTTCCAAAGTAGAAACCCCTTGGTAGGTTAGTGATGATAGCACCCATCACCCTAGTATGTGACACTTTAAATAGGATTCATCATGTACATAAGCTCAATTCATCATCATTTAATCATTCCAATCATATCTGATGCTTTGGACCTTCAATTCCTCAAGAAACTATAACTAGACATTTTATCAAACTTTTAGGAGGTGTGTAAAGGGGGTAAAAGACCATGTAATTTAGAGATAAAATTACGCAATAAAACCCATTGTAAAACCATCAATCAACATATTGCAACACACTCAAGTAATATACACCAAAACTCCACATCAATTTTTACAATAGATCGAAGATTTATTGCTCAAAACATAGCAAAACAATCACAACTTTACATAGCTTTAACATAGTTTATAGATATGTTCATACTAGTAAACCCATTTGTAAAATCAACTTTAAATCATGAAAATCATGTGAAAAGGAGATTAGGGCACCACGGGTTGAAAGATCCAATGGCTAAAACCGACATACCTTGACTTTGGAGAGTTTCTTGAAGAAGATTTGAAATGGAGATTTGAAGCTTGAATGAAATCATTAGATCCCGGTGAGTTTTGGGACACTTAAATCTTGAGGAGGACTTGGGTCTTGACTTGGTTTCCTTGAATTTCAACAAGACTTATTGAAAATCTTGAGAATGGATGGAGAATTTGATGAAGATTAGAGTGGATTTTGAGAGGTTTTTGGTTGGTTTTTAGGGATCAAAACGGCTAGACAATGAGGGATTTTTGTGTATATAGGTATACGGTTATTACCCAATTGCCTTAGAGTGTAAAAGAGTAAACTTCGAGACTTTTTGAACTGATCTGCGTTAGGTCTTTGTCGCGGAAAACTACTATTTTTGCAATGTTTTACCAAAACTTTTTTTCTTAGCACGGACAAAGTATAGCTTGTAAGTACTCATTGCCCCACAAGATTTGCCCCCTGAACAAGAATATGCAGTTGGATTTGCGAAATTCTGCATGGATTTTGAGATATTGAAAAAAAGTACATCATAGGGTCTTTTTGAGCTACATGGAGGGGTGTTTAAATATCCCTGATTTGAGATATAAGGAAATTATGATTATAGGGGTATTCCTAGGCAAGTGTGGGGTGTTACAATATCTCCCTCTTGGGAACATTCATCCTCGAATGTCGAAGAAACTTAAATAAGAAGAGTAATCATGAACAAATCATTCCCAACAAGAATGCAACAATACATTTAAAACATCATTTTAAAAATCTCAATATAAGTGTTAAAAATCATCATGAACTAGTCAACATGAACATGGATGCATGCAAATGACATAGGGGCTGAAATATAAGACTTGAAATCACAAGAAGGAGTTCAACATGTTATCATAATCTTGAATAAAATGAAAGAGGTACGAATATCGCTTTTCCATGCTTGCTCTGGCTCTCTAAGAGACACTTTCGACTTAACAATTCTTTTAAAGGGCCTTGACGAAAACTACACCCTTTCCAATCAACTTCTTCGACCCTTTGACTGTGATGGTCACGCTCCAATGAGAAAGCGGTCGCTATCAGTAATTAACTTAACCAAGATTAGGGTCGAATCCACAGGGAATATAGGGCATGACTATAGGGTTTCACTATTAATCATTCCTAGTATATATAACTACATTCTCAAGATTGGGGGGGGGGAGTTGTTGTGATTCAAAGACAACATAAAATAAACACTAATTAATATATGGGAAAACACTCAATTTTGGGAACAACTAAGGGATTTGTGTTCCCTATGGCTCGTTGACTCAATTACCCTAGATAACATAACTATGATTGGTGAATCGTATGCAGGACGGTAACTTAGGTTCTTCCAGCCCTTTCGTGAAGGTGAAGGTCGAATTTCACCCTGGTGCTTGGTCAGCCACCATGGCGTGCCAATTAAGTATTATCTATTATCCAGTCAACCTCCCCTTGGTCAAGTTTGCTAGATTAGATGGGAAAACATCAACCAAATCCTATCATCTACTTCCCTTTTCCTATTCATCACTACCTTGGTCGGGATCGTGATAGTAGGTAGGGTTTGGTGTTGGCCAACACCAAAAAACATTAATCATGAAGGGAAATAAACAATACATGCAAAACCCCAATCATACACATGCACAAAACCTAGGTTATCTCAAGTCAACTACCCATGGTTCCCACAACCTAAAGTTGTGGGTATTTAATTACTCATGGCTAAGATAAAACACACAAAAATACACATAATAGACATAGTTGAGAGTTTCACCAACAATAATGAAGGAGATAGGCACCACAAGTTGCAAATGCAGAAGCTTGATTGATCAGTAATGAGTACAAAGAAAGATTAGCAATCTCCAAAATGAGTTTCCCAAAGAGAAAATTAATATACTCTGAAAACCTAAGAAAAGCTTCTACTGTTCTAACTCCCTTCAAAAACCTAACTTAATCTATTTAAAGTATTTACAAAACAACCCTAAAAATTATGTAGAAAAGACAGTTGGCATCAGATAAATTTTGCAGTTATACTTGTAGGTTGGACTAAGAGTCGTAGTCGGGTCTCATATCAGGTTCTTGGCATCTTGGACTGAACTGGTATGACCTATAGGTATGAGTCGTTACGTGAACTATGACTAGTATGTTGGTCCTGTAGTCTTGGTCTTCAGTTTTTGGTCCAACATTTTGGCTCTTTGATTCTTGCAATGGGTCCACCATTACAAGCCCTAGTGTGTCTTACATCTCAGGGCTCACCCCTACAACACAACCTAGGACTCGTAGGAGGGCTCGTATGACCTATTCTTCAACAAAATCTGCAACTTTTCATCAAAATCATACCAACCTAACTTTTATGCAAGATTAACACAAAAACACATCAAAACGCAAAAAAGCCACTTTAAGAACTTACAAAATTCCTTGTTTTAGGCACCAAATGTGTTGTAATTTGACAGCACATCACCCTTTAATCCAATACCTCCACCGGGACGTCTTCCTAAGGCAACTTATCCTTGACAACACCCACAGTCATACGAGTTCTATAGCACTAGAGTCACCACCACATCCCTTTAACCTAAAAGCATGAAAAACCGGACAAACCATAACTATACCATAGGCAATTCCCATTCGTATGTAACCTTACAAACTTCCTCTATACTCTACAAGGACTCACAACCCTAAGTCACTTGTCAACCTTAACCACTCCTATTCCACTTGTTGCCACGAACTACTATCTCCTCCTTGGGAGATATCCCTCACTCTAGCATCTTTCCACCCAAACTCCCAACTCTAATAATGTGGAACCAAGGTCTTTCTTAACTAGACCTCCTTAACCAACGAAGATTTGGAACCACCAAGATCACTATACCACCATTCTACTTCCAATCTGACCAACTGATGGATCCCACTAGTCTTCTCCTTGCCACCACCAACAACAAAAGCTAGGCTACCTTAATCACTAACCGCAACATTAGCCTTACCGGGGAATAAAATAATGAACACTTATTCATAATCCTTAAAGAATTGTTACCACCATCTTGCTATCCACAAAGCACACCTATCATATTTTGCAAACAATACCTCATCCTCCATGACTTGCAACACTACCCCCAAATGAGTCACAAGCTCTAAATAAATCAATACTTCATTACTAGAGATCACAACAACATACCAAGGTAGGGTTTTAAGACCCTATTTATGAAGCCCATAAACATAGCCAATGCATATATCAACCATAAAACTCCACCAATACTCATAATGTTCACTCCTAATCTGAAAAAACACCTATGGATATCACCTATTTCCATACTCACTTGGAGACAAAACCTAAAACAAAGATCAATCTTAGAGAAATGGCTAACCCATTGTAATTGACCAAATAGATCGTCTATCCTTAACCATCATATTACAACCTTACGAGTTCTACACTCATTTGAAACATGCTATGCAAGTAGACCAAGCTACCCTAAGACCTCCAACACATCAAGCTAAATTCAACCAAGATTACAAGACAAGACTCCTATGCAATAAGAACATGGGGCAACCCTTAGAGATCAATTGAAACTTAAGACAAGAATGGACCTACCTCTTTTGCTACTACTTGGCAACTTCCCACTCAAAGACGATTTCATTAGAGATTTGGAATCTATCCCTATAGGCCCTACAAATAATGCAGAGATACCATACATGCCACTAATTCACCTCAAGTATGACATCAGAACCACCACACCTAATTCAACCAAAGCATAAGACAAGTCCTAAAGTAATAAGGTTATGAAACTAGCCCCAAGAGCTTTTCCCATCAACAATAGAACAACCAATGGATTAAACACCAACAATATCACACAACAAACTCACAAGGAACCCACTAGTAACCATAAGAGCAATAGAAGAAATAGTGACACATCGGACCCTAATGCATACACATCCAAGTCAAAAGAAACTTCAACTTACCGGTGGCAACATTGGGTACCTCAAATTCTTCTTGCCTTCTTTGAAGAGCATAGAACCGATTAGGCCTTGAAGCATCCCCTCGATCAACCTCACCACCTCTACCCTCTTTGTGCCTAAGAGCACAATATTCTTCCTGTGAACAAGCTCCCCACATTCGAAGCATGCCTTAGAACCCCTCAAACATGGGCTTCTATGACCCCCCTCCACAATTAGGACACGCATCCTTAGGGGCCACACCACAAAAATATTAAGGCCTAGGGAGGTCATTGGCAAACCCCAATAAGTAGCATGAGAAAGCCCTTGGCCTTGATGAGATTTACCACCCTTAGGAACTTACCCTCAAAACGGTCCCTCTTGACATCATGACCCCTTCCCTTCCTCAACTTCTACTCCTCCATTTGCTTTCATATGTCATCAACTGAGACAAGTCCATGTCACTAATTAGCAAAGAAGACCGACATTCTTCACTCACCAAGTCGGAGACCCCCATCACAAAATTATTCATCTTAGATCTAGGATCGACCACCAAGTGAGGAGCATACTTTGAAAGTTGATTGAACTTGAGGGCATACTCCATCACACTTATAGCACCTTGCCTCACATTCATGAATTCTACCAACTTTGCTTCCGTAAGCTCCAGAGGGAAGAACCGATTAAGAAAAACCAATTTGAAATCCTCCCAAAGCACCACATAACCATTCCCCATCTCCCCTTTCCATTGATCATACCATATTTGAGCTACCCCTTTGAGTTATAGGCCACCGACTCCGCCTTGTCATTTGGCTAAACACCCATAATATTCAAGATTTTGTAGACCTCATCAATAAACTATTGTGGATCTTTATCCACCTTTGACCCATGAAATACTTGAGGATTCATCCTCATGAAATCCCTTACCTTAGCTCCTAGGGTAGTAGCATGAGTGGATTAGTCCCCTTGATTGATTTTGTTGGACACAACTTAGGTAAGTATAGTAAGAGCATCCCAAAGTTCACCCTTGGTAGGTTGCTCCTCGGGAGTTCGAGCCCTTCTTCCTTAAGTGTTAGGCATGATATAGTACAACAAAGAACAATTATTAGGAGGAAAAATCTAACCACGACTCTATAGCATTACTTAGAACATAAAGAAGGGAAACATTTCCTAAAACGCCTCATAGCCTCCTATTCATGGTCATGACGCGATTCACAAACATGAATAGGACTCTAGTCGACGCGGTGTGTTGGACTACAGGTATCTATCAACCTAGTACTCTGATACCAAGTTTTTCATGATCCAAGCCTAGGGCCCAAACGTGACAAGGCACAAGGGGAACACAAAGGGACCCCAAGCAAGCATTATAAATCATCATTACACATCCTTGGTCGCAGAAGCAATAAATCAAGCATCAATGATAAAAGAATGGGGAAACTGGGACTAAGGGAAAAGTTTGCATAATATCATGGTCAAGTGAGAAGAGTTAAACTCATATCATAGATACAAAACATGTCCAACAAACACCTCTAATACATATATAAGAGCGGGGGGACAAGACAAAGTAATTAGGCTCACCCTCATAGTCAATATAAATAATAAAGATGAATGTATCAATACATAATAAAAGAAATGCAGACTAGGTCCCCGAAGTGAAAGACTCACCAACTAGCTTGAATAGCACCAAACTAGCCAAGCGGAGGAGGAGGATCAACTTGGACACCAATGTATACATGATATCATGTAGGCATGGAGTATGCATTAGTACGTTTGGATGTACTATGTATATAGAATGCAATGCAACAATAGATAGGTATCATAATCAAAATGCATAATATTAAGCAATAGCCATAATATACAGTATGACATGTATGATCAATGCATAAGTAATAATATTCCTAAGTAACTCATGCTCATATACGATATCATATGTGTAGATGAGACCAAGCTAGATTTCTAATGTACAAACCCCTTGGTAGGTTAGAGATGATAGCGCCCATCACCCTAGTGTGTGAGATACAAACCCCTCATCAATGTTAGTGATGAAAGTACCCATCACCCTAGTGTGTGAGGTGTAAACCCCTCATCAAGGTTAGTGATAATAGCGCCCATCACCCTAGTGTGTAAGGTACGAATCCCTCATCAAGGTTAGTGATGATACCACCCATCACCCTAGTGTGTGAGGTACAAACCCCTTAACAAGATTAGTGATGATAGTACCCATAACCCTGTGCTAGATTTCCAAAGTACAAACCCCTTGGATGGTTAGTGATGTTAACACCCATCACTCTAGTGTATGAAACTTTAAATAGGATTCATCATGTCCATAAGCTCATTTTATCATCATATAGTCATTCAAATCATATCTTATGCTTTGGACCTTCAATTCCTCAAGAAACCATAATCGAACATTTTACCAAACACTTAGGGGGTGTGTAATGGGGGTAAAAAACCATGCAATTTAGAGATGAAATCATGCAAGAAAATCAATTCTAAAACCATCAATCAACACTTGCAACACCCTCAAGTAATATACACCAAAACTCCTCTTCAAATCTTACAATAAATCCAAGATTTATAGCTTAAAACATAGCAAAACAATCACAACTCTACATAGCTTTAAAATAGTTCATATACATGTTCATACTAGTAACCCATTTGTAAAACCAACTTTAAATCATGCAAATTGAGTGAAAAGAAGATTAGAGCACCTTGGATGGAAGGACCCAATGGCTAAAATCCACATACCTTGACTTTTGAGAGTTTCTTAAAGAAGATTTGAAATGGAGGCTTGAAGCTTGAATGAAATCCTTAGATCCGGATGAGTTTTGGGACTCTTGAATCTTGAGGAGGACTTGTGGCTTGACTTGGTTTCCCTGAATTTCAACAAGACTTCTTGAAAAACTTGAGAATGAATGGAGAATTGGATAAAGATTAGAGAGGATTTTGAGAGATTTGTTTTTGGTTTTTAGGGCTCAAAATGGCTAGACAATGAGGGATTTTCATGTATATAGGTATAGGATTATTTCCCAATTGCCCTAGAGTGAAAATGAGCAAACTTCGAAACTTTTTGAACTTGTCCGCGTTAGGTCCGCATTGCGGACCCATCGCAGATAGCTACTATTTTTGGAAAGTTTCACCAAAAATTATTTTTCTTGGTATAGACAAATTATACCTTGTAGGTACTCATTTTTTCACACAATTTTTCCCTCAGAACAAGAATATGCAGTCGAATTTGTGAAATTCTGCACGAATTTGAGATATTGAAAAAAATACATCATAGGATCTTTTCGTGCTACACAGAGGGGTGTTCAAATATCCCCGATTTAAGATATAAGGGAAATAAAATTATGGGGGTATTCCTAGGAAACTGTGGGGTGTTATAGAAATACTTGTAAAACTTTATTTCATCTTCAATTACAATGTTGTGATTCTCATTGAAGAGTTTGGATTTCTTGTGCTTAATTCTTTTGTGAGAGTGCTCATTTCTATTATTTAAATTCATAAGTCTTGCATTTACACTAATCATGAGTAGCTAAATCCACCATTAAAGTTATGCGAACCATAAAGAACTAACAAAGTAAAGTTGGATAATTCGTAATTCTTGAGAAGTGTGCATGCATGTATTGATTAACTCTATTCATATTGAATACATTAGAACCTACCTAGTGTTACTGACTAGATCAATATAGTAATGAATAGGAAATGAGATTAATTAACAGGATTCAGTTGATGTTTCTCGTCTAATTAATCGAATTGGGCGAAGGGGAGGTTGTACTAGAATAATAACTAAGGGTTAGTAATGTCACATTGCGGGGATGGATCGACTCACATAGTGAAATTCACCTCTCTCCTAGGCCAAAGGATTTGGTGAACTTAACTTACCATTCTGCATGCTACACACTGAAAAAGAATTCAACTATCTGGTAACACTAAGTTAGAGAATCATGGGGAACACAATACCCTAGTTACTTTTCATACTTTGTTAACACTTGTCTTAGGAAAGGATTAATTTTTAAAATTTTCATAAAACCCCTCCATTTGGGAGATAGTTTATTAATCAACCCGAATTGCATTGAATTCTTCTAAGTATACCATATTCCATGTGGGTTTGATCCTAACCTTGTTTAGGATATATATCTTGACAATGACTACTTTAGCCTTAAAAAGAGGTCTAGCTTGGGCGACATCAAGATTTTGGTGTCGTTGGTAGGGAGTGCGACTAGACTTATCTAATTCAAATAATTTGGAAGTTAATCCTTATTTCCCTAATTTTATGTTTTTTTGTTTTCTTTCAAGGTATAGGTGTAGTGTATGCCTAATGCACAAAGTCAAGGCATACTCTTGACTCCATTTGATCCAAAGAAGACTTAGAAGGATGGCCCAAGATAATTTGAACAACGTTGAAAATGCTGCTTTGAACCGGAATGAGAATGAGAATGCAAATAATGACAACCTACCTCCTCTTGAGGATATTGCTCCATAGCCACAAGACTTCAATGCTGAAGGTTATCAGTGGAACCAAAGTTGATTGAACCCTATGGCTATAGAGGTTACTAGAGCTATTGTGTTGCCACTACTACCGACTGACCCAAAATTTGTGGTTTCGAGTGGGTTGCTTCAGATACTGTAGAATTGTGGGTTGTTTGTGGGCCTCCCATAAGAGGATTCACATAGTTATCTACAAAATGTTGCACTTGTTTGCAAGAGTGTAATAGGAACACAGAATCTGTCTATGGATGTTATGGGATTTCGTTTCTTCCCATTACCTTTGACAGGCAATGCAACACTGTAGCTATCCAAACTCCTATAGAGTTCGATCACCGAATTGGCTGAGTTACAAAAAGCCTTTTTAGAGAGGCACATCTCGAGATCAAACAATCTCAAGTCCAAAGATCAAATCAAAAACTTTGACCAACTTCCTGGTGACTCGATTAGTAATACATGGTAAAGATTCACAAAGTTCTTGAGGATTTCCCAAACCACAAGATTGTTGATGACGCCTTGGCGGAAATATTCTATCGTGCCTTGGATGAGAATAGTCAAGCACCATTATGGGTTGCATGTTCTTAGATCAACCATTTGCAAGGATTGTTAAGAGGATGGAAATGGTGGTCAAGAAAAATTGTGGGGGTAAAGAGACAGGTCACTACCAAAAGTTCATGTGCTGTCACTATTGGTTCAGAGCAAGCTAAAATAAATGAAGAGATAATGCGATAGCTTGCCCTAATCTATATAGGTCTAGAGGTGATGATGAAATAGAATTAAGAAGGAGCTAATGCAGTTGTTCATCAGCCTTCATGAGGACCCATGTACAATAATCCCAATTATGAGGAGGACACCTACTTCATTGTTGATCAGACGAGGGGTTTTCGGACCAACGCCCAAGGGTCCAATCAGAACTATTGGCGCCAAGGTCAATTAAACTAAGGTTATGACTATATTTGAGGTGGTTCTTCCAAAGACAACCATGGAGGCTTCTATGATAGGAAATAGGGCCAAGACAGAGATGCAAATGGGAGCCACGAAGATGGCTACAGAAATGGTCATTATGTATCAAAGTTAGCAATTCCAAAGTTGGGGAGATATTTGACCGCCTATTGAAGGATGTTGATACATAAGATGACACTCTAACAGGGATGAAATCTACATCTCCAGCCTAAATTAAAAAATCGATGTCATACTATTGCTATTAAATAGCTTAAGAAATAGTTCAGTAAAGTGTCTACTTAACTCAACTAGCGTTAAAGAGTTACACTGTTTAGCAACACTGTTCAGAACCCAAAGAATAAGGGGTAGTGCATGACAGTTACTACTAATAGTGATGAGAATACCAATAATCCTTCCATGATAGTTAATCAGGAAGCATGGACTCTTGATGAAGTCTGAATACACAAGTCGTCTATGTCATGCCGTGATAACAAATTAGGTGTTGCTCAGGAGGCAACCCAAGGTACACACCCTATGCTTAGACACCTAGGTATGTGTTTTTGAATGCAGTACTTTATTTTGCGTAGTTGGTGTGCATTTAAGGATAATGCACCACTCTTTTAATAGGGTATGGGTAGTTATAGGCCTCAATGATGTTAGAGTTGCCTTAGCGTATAACTATCCCAAAATTTTGAATCCTAGGGGTTTTGTTGCCTGTGGTTTTTTTCTCCATGGATATTAAATTTCTATTGAACCAACATCTTTAGGATGTAGGTAGTATCGGTAGCATATAATACTGCTATGTATGGAAAATATGCATTTTTGTGCAAAAAATGATACTTAAAAAATTTCATTAGTTAGTCTAGATAGCAACCATGCATGTTTAATTGTGTCGACAGTGCTGGTTCTGATAAGTGAGGACAAAATTGAGATAAAAAGCATGATATTAGAGTTTGTGTTGATAGTGTAATCAGTGTCATATGAGTGTGAGCTAACTTTGCTAAATTCATGTATTTTGTTTCAATTCAGAACTTCCATTGTTACTCTAATTTAGATTATAGGTTAATGGGTTAAGAAATTATCTTACACCGTTGTTCATAATAGTTTTCTTAGCCTTAGTAACCAACCAAATGTATGAAATATCCCTTGTTCCTAATGTTTGAGCTTTGTATGTACCATTTCTTAGGCAAAGTGTGCAGAAGTTGGTGAAGTTGAAGTTCCTCGAGACCCTTTATAGGCCATGGAGGATTTTACGAGTTGTAAAGATGGTTTCATGAACAATTCCTGTACGGGGTGTATTTTTGAAGTTAAGTATAAAAACATGTAGATGAGCCATAGACTTTGTATCTTGCCTTGAGGATCAAAAGGTGCGCATTTACTGAAAATCCATCAGATGAAACCCCCTATTAGATATAGATCGTTATATAGGCCGTTGAAGGGTGTCATAGAAGAACAATCCCAGAACTGAAGTAGCAGTCCACAAAAGCCTTATTATGGGCTGTAAACTATTATATGACCCGTAGAGACCATCTTAGAGCCTGCCAACCCAATTTTTCTATTTCATTTTAGTTTTGTATTTTAAACACTTAAAATAGGTTTTAGGTTATTTTTCAAGGGGAATAGTAGAGAACAAGTAGAGGAACATGATAGAGCATGAGAAATACTTGTAAAACTTTATTTCATTTTTCACTTTCAATCTTGTGATTCTCATTGAAGAGTTTCAATTTGTTGTGCTTAATTCTGTTGTGTAAGTACTCTATTATGTTATTCAAATTCATAAGTCTTGTATCTAAACTAATCATGACTAGCTAAATCCACAACTAGAGCTGTGGGAACCATGAAGAACTAACAAAGTAAAATTGGATAAGTTGTAATTCTTGAAAAGTGTGGATGCATATTTTAATTAACTCTCTTCGTATTGAATGCTTTCTATGGTGGTGAACATTAGAACCCGCCTAGTGTTACTAATTGGATCAAGGTAGTAATGAATAGGAAAAGAGCTTAATTAATAGTATTCGATTGATGTTTCTCGTCTAATCAACCAAACTGGGTGAAGGGGAGGTTGTACTGAAATAACAGGTAAGGGTTAGTAATGTCATAATGCAGCGATAGACCAAATCATGTAGTTAAGTTTGCCTCTCACCTGGCCAAAGGATTTGGTGAGCTTAACTTACTGTTCAACATGCTACAAACTGGAAAAAAATTTGATTATTTGGTAATACTAAGTTAGGAAATCATGGGGAATACATTACCCTAGTTACTCTTCATACTGAGTTAACACTTGTCTTAGAATAGGATTACTTTTTCCAGCTGTCATAAAAACCACCTTTGGGATCATAAGCTGGTTAATCAATCTGAATTGCATTGAACTTCTAAGCCTACCATATTCTCTTTAGGTTTGACCATAACCTTAGTTAGGTTAGATATCTTGACGACGACCACTTTAGCCTTAGAAAGGAGGAGTAGCTTGGGCGACATCACTCAACCCTCATACTATAGTCAATACACCCAAATTCTTAAGGCTAACCCTCCACCCACCCCTTATCTAGTTTACACTATTCAACCAGTATATTATCCACCCCAGCACCCATTTATCCAAATACACAATAATATCAACCTATGCATCCATCACAACCTCGTTATCCACCACAAAAATATCCATCAAATGCACCCAGACCTCTGCCAAACTTTTAAAAGACTATTCAAAACCTATACACCTATAGCTGAACCTTTATCCCAACTATATGAAAACTTTGAGAACTACAAGAGTACTTCAACTGACGAAAAAATGAATTCTCATTCCCTTCAAAGATGGTATGACAAGACTAAGCATTGTGCTTATCATTTCGGAGTTGTTGGACATGATACTAAAAATTGTTTACTCTCAAAGATTAGATTAAGGCACTGACCAAAGAAGGAGTCATTCAACTCAAAGGTGTTGCCCCTGATGTAAATAATAATCCTCTGCTGACCTATAGAAATATGAACATAATTACTACTAATAAAGAATGTAATTTAAAAGGGACTATTGTCCTTGTCAAAAAAAAAAAAAGAAAAATGTTGTGAAATCAACATTTGTTGCTCCCATAATGACAATCAAAGTGCAAGCACCAATTGAGATGGAAGTTCTTGTTTCCAAGCCTCAAATCACTACCTTGGCTGTTCAATCACCTTTCTTTTGACACCAAAGAAGTTCCTTGGAATAACTTGACCAATCAAGAGAAAGTCAAAGGAGAAAATAGTTGTGGAAACTGCTACCGCTGGAATGACAAGATCTAGGCATTGCTATGCCCCTAAAGAGGATATGCGAGGAGGATCAATTAAGGAAAATAACAAGAAAATGGTTGTGACAGAGGTCAAAGTGGATAATTTTTGGTGAAAAATGCTAACTAAGAAGTATTTTGTAATTGATCAGCTGAAGAAAACTCCCGCACAACTTTCTTTAATGTCATTACTAATGAGTTTTGTAACTCATAAGAGCGCTTTGGTGAAGGTTCTTATTGAAGCTTATGTTCCATCCAAGAAAATAATCAAGAGTTTTGCATCTATGGTAGGACAATTTTTGGAATCTAACAAAGTCTTTTTTTTTTATGAAGATGAACTTCTAGCCAAAGACTTTGTCACGCCAAAAGTCCCATTAGGGCGGACTTGCACCTGTTGCCGGTAAGGCCCGAGAGAATCAACCTATATCTATACGATTTCTACATATATTATGAGGTATTTTGACGTTTAACATGCCTTTAAGAAAGTGACAGTGAGAGCAAACTAAAAGGAGATGCATATGGCTAGGCCATTGGGGCCATGGTGTCTAAAGTACGAGACATGACTACACTTTAATTTACATAGTCTACAGATCCTATAGATAAGGAAAAGTATCTAATAAGGGTTGGGACAGGCGCCACCTTGACTAACTATACAATACAAAAATATAAGCTCTAGACACACAAAGCTCCGAAGAAACCTAGAGCTTGGTAACAACAGCTAGATATCCTGTACTCCTACTGGGGAGATCTACCAGCACCTGTACTTGCAACATAAAATGCAGGTCCCCCGTAAGGGATGTCAGTATGAGATAATGTGTTGAAATGTAAGGCAGGAAATACTGTGTATAAAGTAACAACTCAAATGAAACTATGCACTAGTGTAGGATAAGAGACCACCTTTAGTTATACTGTGGGATAATGTAATTTATGTTCTTTTTATTACTTCATCGTTACTGTATAATCTGTGCACAAAATGTAATACAAATGACCAGCTGATCAGCTGTAAATTTATATTGGGATTGTACCTATCTAGGCTTTTCCTTTAATCCCTCGGGCTACCCCTCTGTGACAAGATCGACCCTGGCTATGTGATTCTTCCACCCCTTGGGTTACCATCCATCAATAAGCAATATACTTTAATTTATCTTTCAATTACCTTTGATATGATTCTTTTGGTGGTCATAATATTAGAGCTGTAGAACTGTATATACAATATATGACATGTAAATAATCACAAAAGACAATACCATAATTAAAAGAGTAGGCTACACAAATAATGAAATGAATAGGAGGTAGAACAACATATTAACTGGTAGAACGAACCCGTGTATCCTAGTATCCAAGTATGTATGCAGATTTGAAGGTGAATATGTATAGGAGCATATGAACATGTGAAAAAGTTGACATGGTTAATAGTTGTGTCATAGTTGGTAAGTGCCTTTATGTGCCAAGGAGGGATCTATGTTTCATGCCAAATAATACGAAATCAAGTAGCCTTTCATACCTCGTTGTACGACCTTGCTATTACCTCGAGATAACCTTTCCTTCTTCCAAATATTTATATACAACATAGTAGGTGATAAAACTAGCATTAGCAGCCAATAGATAAATCTTGGCAGCCCAATCTCATAAGAAAAACAACATACGGGCAACAAGTGGGTATTTATAAACCCGAGCGTATTCTTTCAACCTTTCCACCCCTAATCGTATTTTCTAATACATATTCTCATATGCATATCATGTGCAGCCTATTCTAGTACCATAATAGTCTCACAACAACCTACAAATCACAACACATAACAATTTTACGCAACATACAAATAGCCGGCATAACGTTATGTCCCTTTGTCATATTTTGATGTCGACAATTCCGAACCTGTTTCAACTTTACCCAAATTGTACACAACACAACTATACATAAAAATAGCCTTATAGAAGTCTACGAATAGTAGAAAAGCAGTCATTAAGGATGTGAGGCAATAGCCTCCCATCCAATAGCCCACAAGTTCGTATTAAGAACACAATTGTGATATCCTATAAGAACACACTTTTGCAGACTGTAAAAGTGGTGAAATAGCCTTTATACATCATTTAAGATCCAATAATAATTAACAATAGGAGCCTCCATTCATAATCAATCCAACCAAAAAGAGAAATGCTTCCAAATAAACAAGAAAAATGTATAACAATCTTGGAACACATGCTGTCCAAAATTTTCAGCATATACCTAACCAACATAGTCTCTTGTTTTTCATGAATAAACCTTACTAAACACACAACCATAATCACTTATCTTTACCTTTAAGGTTGAGGAAATCCTTAATAACTCTAAAATATTCCTTTGGCTTCTTTACAAAGTCAAGAAAGAGTTGAGAGAAAACTTGGAGAACAATCTGATTTTTTTTTGTTCAACTAGAAAATGACTTATGAGAGATGTTTTAAATACTTTTTGAAGGGGGTATTTTTCAACCTACTAAGGCATTTTTAGCCTTACTTTACAAAGCCAGTGATGCAGCTCCTTGCCCTTTTCACTTGGGCCTTATTGGGTTCAAATTGGTTGGGCCTTAGTTACTCGTTTAGCCCTTTTCTCCTTAATTTTGGGCCCAATTAGTCAAGTGGGTTGTGATGTACTTGGGCCATTTTTACTATTCATCTTGGGCTGTATGTATTGTCAATTTATGATGGTAAAGCATGGGTTAAAGTTGCACCCTTAACACAGACTCACTCATAATCGGACTTGGACAAATTTGACATCGAGCCTCGTCACCGTTTAGCTAGCAAATGTGAGCTAACCAAGTAGGTGACTCACCTGCTAGCTTCCTAACTCCTATAAGAAGATCAATTCTCTCACTTTATTTAGGGCCATCATCTCCTCAATTTGACTTAAAACTTATATACACTCGACCCTCTTCACCATTAGACACATATATCACCGTAGGACATAAGATTCAAACACTTTTAGAACGACCCTCACAAATTGCGAATACTGATTTGTTAAGAATTAATTGGATTGAGTTATCGCGTCATCATTCACTGGGATTGAAATATCTGCGAGATAGGGGTCACAATTTGTATCGGTTAAACAAATTCTTGGAATTCCTAAAGTAATACACTCTAATAGGTGCTAATTTGAAAAGCCATATCATGTTTCATTTGCATAGTACTAGTATTGTAAGAGGTGGTGTGTTACAGACTTGGGGCATAACAAAGCTTTGAATATCACTATTAGATACAAGGATAAGTTTGTTTCTAGATTTTTGATTGATGATGTTTCTGCTAATAACGTATGTACTTTCTGTAGGATTTGGACTTTGTATGACCTCAATGAAGCCTGGGAATTTGGTTGCAAAAAGGTTTGGACCAAGGTGACGTTCCATGGAAGCCTTCATGGTCCTTGTGAGGATATACGAACTGTGTGGAGCTTCATTGGAGTGGCCCTAGGCCTTGTGCAGGATGTGCAACCTTTAATATGGAGTCTGGGGTAAGGCATATGTCACGACCCAGACTAAGGGCTAGGAGTAACACGAAGAATGGGAACCCGAGAGTCCCCAAACAAGACTCAAAGTACCAAAATTCACATCATCGGTTTGAAAGCATATTCAAAAGTAAACACATAGTTCTAAAGGGCGGGAAAGTAGGATTCACACTATGGGGATATCATAGAGAAAGGGATTAATATGGATTCACATAACACATAACACATAATTCAAGACTAAGGGGCGGCTAAGTATGAGTCACGCTACGGGGGCAACTCAGGACATAGGATCTTTCACATTTTCACATCAAAACATACATATATATCATAATTTCCCATAATCAATCCATAATAGTCATATCCAAAGAATAACCATAAGCATAAGGTTCAAATACAACATATAACACATGGATCCGACGAGAGTCTACAAGAGGTCCAACAATATCTCTCGTCATAAGATAGGACGGGGTCGAAGACATGTCCCGGGTTCACCCCCAAAGTAAAAAACACAAATGGAAGCAATATAGGTAGAGGAATGGTGAAATGTCCTTGAAAGATGGGACTCACCACAACAATGTCTCAATTTTGATCCAACATCAAACGGTGGATGAAAGTACTCCCCAGTCCCTACATGGTGAGAGCATGTAAGTAAAAGTATGGCGCTAGTACATTTGAATGTACTAAGTATGAGGGGTGCAATGCATGTAACTTACCAAAACTTGCATATAATGTTAGATGACAAAGGCACATAATATAGGAAGAGATTTATAGCAAGGAATGTAATATAACAAGATGCTACAAAGTTCATGATGCATGACATGCAAATGATACTCATAAATATAGTGGGTATATGACCTCAACTAATATAAGTAAGACCAAGCGAGCTATTACTAGGAATTCCAATGAAATCCCCTCATCAGTAAAGAGGTGGTCTACTTGCCAAAGGTAAACCATACTTCACCTTACGAGCACACCCATTTCGTATGAAGCAAGCTTCCTTAGGGCACCACTATTTCAGATAGGATTTTCACATATATCATATTATATCATATCATTTCATTTCTTCTTTTTACAGGAAACCTTATTTCAGAGCTAACTTTTCTTACGGGCACCCCCATTTCAGAAAAGAACATATGTTATGTTTGAGGAAAGAGAGGGAATGTCATGTCCCAAGCCTAGGGCCTAAATGTGACACGACGAATGGGAAACTCAAAGGAACCCTAAGAAAGCCTCTTAACATATCATTACAAATCTTTGGTTGCAGAAGCAATAAAACAACAATAATAGATAGAAAGAAGGGAAAACAAGGCTAAGGGATATCTTTGATACCATAAAAATATAACAAGCAAATAGTTTAGCATTAACATGTCATAAGGTTACAACAACACCTCCAATACAAAGATAGGAGTGGGGGCCAAGACAATCTCTAGGCTCACCCTCATGGTCATAAGCTACCAACATAAAAAGAGTCAATAAATCGCATAAATCAAGAGAAGCATGTCCTCAGAGTTGAGGACTCACTAACTCGCTTTGAGAGAAATCGTACTAGCCATGTGAAGGAGAAGGATGATCAAGTGGAGGTCCAGTTCCTACATGGTTATATCATGTAGGCATAGGATATGTGTTAGTATATTTGAATGTACTAAGTATATAGGATGCAATGCAACAAAAGATAGGCAACATAATAGAAATGCATAAGTAGGCAATAAATGAGCATATAACAATATGGTATGCATGACTGATGCTTGAAGTAAAACATGCAAACATAGAACATATTACATGTGTAGTAAGGGACCAACATTCTGATATTAGTCACACCCCATTATCCATGGTGATCAAGGTATCAACCCCTCAATTGGTTAATAGTGGTCACACACCGCCATCCATGGTGATTTAGGTATCAACCCATCAATTGGTTGATGGTGGTCTCACCATTCCATCAATGGTGTTTCAGTTATCAACCCCATAATTAATTGATGGTGGTGTCACCCTGCCATCCATGGTTATTGAGGTCTAGCACCCCCTTAACTTGGTATGGTCAACTTGCAATACTATATATAATTTTCATGAAATAAACTCGTATATACCCTTCTTTCATATCATAAAGTCATACAAGTCATAGGTCATACAATTAGTCATCAATGGCTCAATAACCCTAAATCAGACATTTTGTTAAATACTAGGTGGGTGTGTAATGCTAGAATAAAACCATGCAATGAAAGAGTGAAATCATGTAAGAAATCTTAAAGTAAATCAACCTACCAACTCTTGGTAAAACCACCTTGCAGAAACATTGAAACCCCTTGTCAAAAATCATCATAAAATCTTAGATTCATAGCTCAAAACATGCATAAACTGTCACACTTTTACAAAACCTCAACATAGTTCATAGTCAAATTAATAATAGAAGACCCATAAGTAAAATCAACTTAGAAACATGTAATTGAGGTAGAAAGGAAGCTTGGGAACCATGGTTGAAAGGACCCAATGGTTGAAACCCATATACCTTAGCTTAGGAGAATTCCTTGATGAAGATTGGAATGGAGACTTGATGTT